>UCOK01015702.1:0-13213 GCA_900474325.1 Synergus umbraculus
AGTTTTATGTACTTTTATTATTTTCGTAAAATTCATTTTTCCACTATAACTTCTCAAATATTGAAAATTTAAAGCTGGTGTAAGGGAAATGAATATTCCTTTCATCGAGACGAATCGATTGACCTATATGATTAAAACATTTCATTAAAAAATAAGGAAGTTATGTTTATTTATAATTTTGAAAGTTAATTTTTCGCTCTATGTTTTCAAATAATCAAAATCTTGAGTTGACGTAAGGAAAATGATGATTCCTTATGTCGAGACTAATCGATTGACCTATATGATTAATGTATTTCATTAAAAAATAAAAAAGTAATGCTTCATTAATTTTTTAAAAATGAATTTTTCAAATATAACTGGAAATATAAATGGAAACAAGTAATATCGAAGCTTAATGCTTCCTCTATGAGGAAGCAAATCATATTTTTGCTTACAGGAAGCAAAGTGCTCATTGAATGAGCACAAAAGTTGATACAACTTCACAGCTAGTTTAGGAATTTTACACATTGGATTTTACGATATTCTAATAGATTTCATGAGATTTCACGGAACCTTGAATATAATGTTAAGGAATTTAAAAGAGTTTTCAGAATTGAAATTTAAAAAATATTAATTGATTTTACGAAATTGACTGAAATTTTAAGTAATTTTCAGAAATTTTACGATATTTCATAGGATATTTTTTTCGGTGATTTAATATTTTATGAACTCAACAAATTTCAAGGGATTTACGAGATTTTATTGCATTGTCAGGAATTTTAAGTAATTTAAAAATATGTTGCTGAAGTAACGCTTATTTTCTCTTATGGAGTCTTACGACATTTTATTGGATATTTTTTTCGGTGATTTAATATTTTATGAACTTAACAGATTTCAAGGGATATACGAGATTTCATTTGATTTTTAGGAATTTCAGGAGATTTCATGTGATTTTAAGTAACTTTGTGTCATTTGATGATATTTTTGTGGATTCTAAGTAATTTTAAGGGATTTTAAGGTATTTTATTATAATAAGAAATTTTAAGGACTTTTATTTTCAGAAATTTTAAGATAATTGTTGAGATTCATTGAACTTTCAAGTATTTTTATCTTATTTAACCAAATTTCATGGAATTTTGAATAATTTTAAGAGATTTATTGAGATTAATGGGCATTTAGTAATTTTATGTAATTTCAAGTGATTTTAAGAAACTTAAAGAAATTTCAAGGGTAATGAAGGAATATCAAGGAATATGAAGTGAATTTATAAAATTTAATGGAATTTCACCAGATTCTGAATTTTAATGGACTTCTTCATGACATTTTATGGCATTTAAAATAATTTTAGAGGATGTTACGATATTTTATGGGATATTAAGTACTTTAAAGTATTTTGAAGGGACTCAAGGGATTTTACGAAATTTCAGTTGATTTTCAGAAATTTTAAGGGATATAACCATAAGTTGTGGAATTTTAAAGAATGTCAAATAATTTTACGAAATTTAAAGGAATTTAACTAGATTTTAAAGGATGTTAAAGGGATTTTAAGATATGGTACTTTTTTGGTATTTTTTTAAAGGACTTTCAAGGGTTTTACGAAATTCTATTGGATTGTCAGGAATTTTAATGGATTTCATGAGATTTCAGGGGTTTAAAATAATGTTAAGGGATCTTACGAGATTTTATATAGGATATTAAGTAACCTTATTAAGAATTTTGAAGGATATTAAAGGGATTTCAAAGAATCTTACGAAACTTATGGAGATTTCTGTAATTAGACAAGTTTCTATGTTTCAAAAATTATAAATTTCTGAATTATGTTGTCTATTAGCAAAAGGTGTGCGAAAACAAGAATTTAATCGCGCGCAGAGCGCGCCGATCACAATTGCTAGTTTTATATATAGTCACGCTGATCTTCTTTTCAATAAAAGTTGTCAAGTGGGAACTCGATAATGAGCCAAACTGTTTTCGCGTAGATTTTTAAACGCTGAATCAGAATCTATAAACGAAATATCGCGTTCACCACGTGGCGTTTTTAATTCCTCAAGAAATAAACACAATATTTTTTATTTAAAAAGCAATAATTAACTGGTTTCTTTCTTATAAATCACAAGGTTGAAGCTTTTGTTTTTGGTCTGAAGAATTTCAATTACTGAATCAGAACTGAGTCTAAAACCAAATTAATCTTCCGTTCTGTATTTCTGCCTAGCGGCGTTCATTGATAAAAACCATATGCTTGTGGAAACCTAAACAGTTTATGTAGAAATTATATTTCAGTCTTGGAATTCTTGGATTGGAATCGTAAGAATCAACAGATATCTGATGCTGGAACTAAAGAGATAGAAATCCTATCTTTTTCTATCTTTCTCTATCTTTTTACTTCCAAAATGGTCCAAATTGATGACAAAAAATTCAACTACCAACCCTCACACTTCCAGGTCTACCAGCAGCACCAGGAAAACCGATTCTCATCCCCGGAACAGAAGAAACTCAACCAGACGTAGTTGGTATCAGATGGGAGCGATCACCAAGTAATGGAGGATCAGCTATTATTGGTTACTTGGTTGAACATCGAAAGCTGGGTGCTCCAAATTGGATACGTTCCGCACCTGTGTTATGTACATTTCCGGAAATGACATTAAGTGGCCTTGAACCAGGATGGAGGTACCAGTTCCGAATAAGAGCCCAAAATGCCTTAGGACTCTCTGAACCCAGTGAATTATCAGATCCACTCACTGTGACCTTGCAACGAGCAGCTGCTTCTCCGCCTCAATTCGACCTTGAATTGATAGACACGACTGCCCTCGAAAATGAACAGGTGTGAAGAAAACTCACCTTGAAATATAATTAGACCACATTCTACTGAAATACTTATTACTTATCCAATATCCTTAAATTACAGGCGGAATTCGAAGTGCGATATGGAGGAACACCAACGCCCAAAATCGCCTGGTTCAAAGATGGTTTTGAGATATTTAGCAGTCGTCGGACGAGAATCGTCACGGAAAATGGAAAAAGTAATCTTTTAATCCATCGAACCGCTCTTGATGATGAAGGCGAAATCAAGTGCACTGCAACGAACAGAGCTGGCCATGTTAGCACAAAAGCAAGACTGATGCTTGAAGGTGTTTATAATCTACCAGATATTATACATTTTGTCCACTAGGAATTACAGTTGATTCCAACTAGCAGTCAGAATCGTCTGTAATTAATTGAATGTTTAATTAATGCTATTTATTGGATTTTAGCCCCTCCGCGAATTCGTCTTCCACGCCAGTATGAAGATGGGCTTCTTTTCGAGCAGGACGAGACCATTAGACTGAAAGTATCACTTGCTGGTCGACCTCCACCTGATATCAGTTGGTATCATGATGGAGAGCTCATCAATAGGAACGAAAGGCACGTTTTTGAATCAATGGATGGCGAGAGCATTCTGAAGATACCTAATGCTAAAAGAAAAGATCGAGGAGAGTACAGTGTGAAGGCTGCGAACAAGTTGGGTGAAGACATCGCTTCCTTCTTAGTCACCGTCACAGGTAGGTAGGTAGAGGTTGCCAGAAAAATTGCGTAAAAGATGTTTCTGGCATTCGGCAGATGATCTTTACTTTTTTGTTTGTAGATCGACCTTCTGCTCCGGGCAAAGCTACTGTTGCTATGACCTTGGGAAGGTCAGTTTCTCTCACGTGGAAGGAACCTGAAGACGATGGTGGTTGTAAAATTGGAACATATATAGTTGAATACTACAGAGTAGGAACACATTTTTAAAATATGAATATTGTTTTTTTTTTATTTTCAATATTAAGCATAACTTAATGTGTTCTTTTAGGAAGGATGGGATATGTGGCTCAAGGCTGCGTCATGCCGACAGACTTCAACGACTTTGGGTGAATTGATTGAAGGCTCAGAATATCGTTTCCGCATCAAAGCAGAAAATCCATATGGAGTTAGCGATCCTAGTGAAGAAAGTGATGTTGTTTTCATTCCGGATTTAAAACGAGGGTAACTGATGTTTGTTAACAGTTGCATGTTAATAGATTACGTTCTAGAGAAAACCTCTTTAATGAAAAATATCTTTATTTTTATAAAAATGAAACAGAATTACAGGGCCATTGATGAGTGGAAAGTCACAGAGTCATCGAGAAATTCACAGAGGAAGAAGCGAGAAACGAGAAGTGAGCTTCGTGGAACCAACGCAGAGAACTAGAAGTTTAACTCGAGAAGAGGCTTATTCTAGAGAAGGTCCTGTAGAACGTTCTGTGTCATCACAACGGCTCACGTCTAGTCAAGGAAGACCTTCGAGAGCTGACAGTAGAGTAACGTTTGGTTTAGATACTGTATATCCAGTAGAGGAAGTTCAATCTCCACCACCTAGACAGAGGTCAAAAGACCAAGTAAATGTGGATGAAAATAGAAAAAATAAATTGGTAGGTTTTACAACATTTTTTTTCTACATTTTTCTGTTTGTATAACCCAAAATAAATAAAAATAATACCAACAATTCATCTTGTTTCCAGATATCGAGCACACGAGAGGATAAATCCAATTTAGAATTTGCTAAACCGTCAACAACAGTTGTAGTTACACCCACCTTTGATGACTCTGGTGGTCGTTCACCAATTCCTCAAGCGAGATCTAGATCAGTTTCTTTCTCGAAGGAAAGAAGTCCAGTACCACCTAAACCACCAAGACTTCATGATCCTAGGAACCAAGCTCCAGCACCAGCAGATCGAACTCATCTAAGTCCTCCAAGAACTCCGCATTCCACTCTGCGAAGAGACAATAATTTTAGCGATCTTTCAACTCAAAAGGAATCCACAATTCTTGAATTGAAGAGAAGAGACTTTGCAGATTCTGAACCTGCTTCTTTAGGAGAGGGCGATGAGAATCTACATGGAAGCTCAGAGTTCATGTTGGTCTTATATCCCGAAGAGGAAGGAGATCGAGAACAAGGGGGAGTTTTAGACAATACAGGTATTTAAAAAAGTTGTTGTACTACTGACTAGAATGTCATTTGATAATAATTTATACTTATGATTTCAGATGCAAGCCACACGAAACAACAAATCTCGGAGAGCGAAGAAGAAGACTTGGTTCCTCCACCAATGTCTCTTTCCCTACCAGAGCTCTTTAGCACTGATCACCAGATTGTTGAAATCATGCGAGAAGCTGTGAGCTCTACCGAACTTCTTCATGAACGTGCTATGGAACGATTTTATCGAGCAATTGCTGTTGAGGAAGCAGTTGATGAAGCTAAGCGTAAAGCTCGAAGTGAAAGAGCAGGGAGTGAATCCAGGTCTAAAAGAGATTCATCAGGTACAGATACACAAGACAAATACGCACTTTTCGAACACAGGACGTCCATCCGTAGAAAACTTTCTAACTCTGGTGCTCATGCTGCATCCTGGCAAGCAAAAAGAGACCGTAGAAGATCTAGCGACAGTCAAACGGACACACTTCGAGTGCCTTTCAAACTACCAGCTGCTGCTGCTTTGCAGGATGTTGCTTCCGATCCCAATCTAGCTTCACAAGGTGTCTCAGATTCAAGGACGGAACCTTGGACTGCCGCAGATGATGCTGACCAATTGCGCAGGTGGCACGAGACTGGGATACATCTCTCATCAGAGCAAACTATTTCAACAAGAGTGGATACACTTAGTGATGGGGTAGAGATTACCCAGAGGAAAGAGAATGAAACGATGAAGGAGTCTCACTTGGAGACTCAAAGTGTAGAGACTTCAATTGAATCTTCTGAAGAGGAAAGTAGTGATGAGGATTTAAGGCAATTTAGAGCACGAATTTTGGCCATTCCTATTGTTAATGAAGAAGACACTTATCATCCAAGAGGGAGATCAGTACCTCATGTTAGCCCAGAACCACCGCCTCCAATACCTCCTCATAGAAATCCTGTTCTAGATGTGACGCCTGCAGACACAATACAATATTCTATTCCTTCCCCACCTCTTTCGCCAACTAATATTGTACCTAAATCAATATTGAAGAAACGGGTCGAAACAGAAGTGATACCGGTGAACCAGTTCGGTAGACCGATTCCACCTGAGAAACCCATTGAAAAGGTGCGTCCACAGGAAGATCAGAGATCAGTTACCCTCCGAAAAAAATCCATGCAAAACCTATCGGATCTTACAAATGATATGACACTTTCCGAATCTGATATCGATAATGAAAACGTTATCTCGGCTGCTGAAGTTGCTAGGAATCGTAGAAGACAACCAAAGCAGTTATCCAAAACTTCTGTAACTTCGTCTGATGGCGAGGAGGACAGAGAAAACGAAAAAATGGCTGTTGTTAGTCATTATACTGAGATTGTTAAAGAATACTCCACGAGTCACAGTCCGTTCCCTCCTCGGCGAGTGGTAATACCTAGAAACGAAGACCAGATGAAAAATAAAGAAGATAAAAGTTTGGACAAGGCTGCTCGACCTTTTTCTCCGCCTAGAGGAAGAGTTGACTATTCCTCTGATGAAAAAAGTAACCTGAAGGCAGCTGCTCGACCTTTTTCTCCACCTAGAGGAAGAGTTGATTATTCCTCTGATGAAAAAAGTAACGTGAAGGCAGCTGCTCGTCCTTTTTCTCCACCTAGAGGAAGAGCTGATTATTCATCTGATGAAAGAAGTAACACATCCAAGGGTAATGTTCACCAGAAGAAAAAGGAACCCCTTGAAGAAGCAGTACATCATAAACCTCGACAAGCCAGGTCAAGAAAAAATAGCGCTGGGTCAAGAAGTACCACACCAACTAAAACTGGAAAAGAAACCAAAAAACGAAGTAGACCTTCTTCTAGACGTGAATCACCTGTTTCCAGATCGAGAAATGTTTCTTCTGAAAGAGGAACTTCTTCTAGATCTTCTTCGAAAAATAGGAAGGCTACATCTTCAGAAAACACTGGGAGGAAATCAGTTGAGCGATCAACTGCACGCAAATCAAGTCGTCCATCATCAAGGTCAAATTCTAGAGATCGGACCCGAGCTGATACTCCCACTGAAGCTAAAATGGAACGACTTCATCGTGCACTGGAGGAAAGAAAGCATCGTTCAAGAAGGTCTTCTGTGCATGAGAGAGAAATTAATCGTGATGAAAATATAAATAATAATGCCAGTTTTAATGATGTGCTGGCAATCGAAGCTGAGAAGAATGTTAGGTCAACGGTCAGTTATGTCACTGATGTGATTTTACTGATGGCAGCTGTTTATGTCTACCTATTCAAACGAGAAATCTTAGCAATCCCCATTATTGGACTTCTCCTGTATCGACGGATACAACAAGGAATCCGGAATCTTCTTCCCAAATGGTTACGTGGTCCTAAACGTTAAGAAATTTCTTTTCTAATTTTTGATGATTGTTTATGGCAGTCTTTGTGTTATGAGTTGTTCTAGAACTGCTTGTGACTTGGTGGTAAAATGTAAATATTGAAAACTTCACCCCTCGTCCTAGTCAGTTTTGCAACCACTTGTGAAGCTTTGTTTCTACTTTACAAATTTGCTACCTTCTAAAATTATGTATTTCGTTTTTTACGAAGAAACTTGTCTGATTATTGGTTTATGTTAACAATTGTAATTATAAGACAAAGAAGGAAATATAAATGTGGAATTATATTCATTTTTTATTAGATCTACCTTCACGAAGTTAAGATGCGTCAAATAGGGGTAGTAGGTCCTAGGTCAAAAGAGTTAAGTGATTTTTAAGAAATTTTGAGGAATTGATTCTAACGTAGAGGAAACTAAATGAAATCTTTTAAAATCCGTTAAAATTACTTGAAATTCTTAAAAATTTGTTTAATATTCCACTTTTAAAGTTTATTTAACAAATTTTAGAAAAAATCCAAGGATTTCGAAGGATTATAAATAATTTACAGTTATTCTTTGACATTCTCTAGGTTTCTAATGATTTCAAGACATTGTTTAGGGAATTGGTAGTTTAGGGAATTCAACGAATTTTGAGGAATTTTAAAGGATTTTAAGAAATTTTGATTTTTTAAAGTGATTTTAATGTTCCTTATTGAATTTTAAAAGGACTTCACGAGGTTTTTATGATTTTTTAAAGATATTGTGGAATTTTAAAGGATTTTAAAGTTTTTTGTGGAATTTATAAGGATTTTAAAACGTTTGTAAGAATTTTGCTTATTTTAACGTGATTTTAAGGAATTAAAATGTTTCTCATGGAATTTTAAAGGATTTCACAAAATTTTTCTGATTTATTAAAGATTTTGTATAAGTTTGAGGAATTTCAAGAGGCTTTCAAGAATTTTAAGAAATGTTTAAGTATTTTAAGCGATTTTAAAGTTTCTCGCGGAATTCTAAAGGATTTTAAAAAGCTTGTAAAAATTGTTAGTAATTTTGACATTTTAAAAATGATTTTAAGGAATTTTAATAGTCCTCATACAATTTAAAAAAATTTCAAGCTATTTTTGATTTTTAAAAGATTTTGTGAGATTTTTTACTTTAAGAGTTTTTTTTTTAGAGATTTTAATGCACTTTAGGGAATTTTAAAGAATTTCACGAGATTTCAGCGAATTTTATGGGTTTCCAATAATTTAAAGAAATTTTGATGCATTTTAAGAGATTTTAAAATTCCTCGTCGGATTTAAAAATATTTCACGAGATTCTGAAAATTTTTTATGGAATTTTGAAGGACTGCAGGAAATTTTAAGAGATTTTATTTAGGAATTTTAAAAGATTCTCAAATTTTTCTTGGAATTTAAAGTATTTTAAAGGATTTTGAAGAATTTAAAAAAAGTTAGTGAAAATTGAAAGGATCTCATGAAATATTAACAAATTTGAAGGAATTTCGTGGAATTTGAAGATGTTTCTAGGAATTTCAATGAATTTTAAGAGATCTTTTTAAAAGTTGTAAATTCAAGAGATTTTTACGAATATTAAATGTTGTGAAGTGATTTTAAATTTCAAAAGATTTAAAGTGATATTATATGAAATTTTTGAAAAATTTTAATAGTATTATTATTGAAAATTTGTCCACATGTTTAATACTTTTCTGTCAAAGAAATTTGTTTAAAAGTCAGGGAAAAGTTAGGGAAATTGAAAAATTGAATTTTGTGGCCACCCAACTTTTTCAAATATCTTAAAATCATGAAACTAGCTGGGAAGTTGTATCAAATTTTGTGCTCATTCAATGAGCATTTTGCTTCCTGTAAGCAAATATGATTTGCTTCCTCATAGAAGAAGCATTAAGCTTTGATATTACTTGTTTCCATTTATATTTCCAGTTATATTTGAAAAATTCATTTTTTAAAAATTAATGAAGCATTACTTTTTTAATACATTAATCATATAGGTCAGTCGATTCGTCTCGACATAAGGAATCTTCATTTTCCTTACGTCAACTCAAGATTTTTATTATTTGAAGACATAGAGCGAAAAATTAACTTTCAAAAGTATAAATAAACATAACTTCCTTATTTTTTAATGAAATGCATTAATCATATAGGTCAATCAATTCGTCTCGATGAAAGGAATATTAATTTCCCTTACACAAGCTTTAAATTTTCAATATTTGAGAAGTTATAGTGGAAACATGAATTTTACGAAAATTATAAAAGTACATAAAACTTTTAAAATTAAATATTCTGTGAAACCCTTAAAAGAAATTCAACTAGGTATATAGTTGAATAACTATGCAAAATTTCATCAATTTATCTCTACGCGTTTTCAAGATACTGCAGGATCGTGACCCACACACACACATCCGGACATTTTTTCAGATCATCATATTAGATATATTGCCCTTGAAATATGTTCAAAAAAACCTTTTCTAGGAAACTGGATTTTGTCACCACTACAAAGCTTCCTCTATGAGGAAGCAAAATAAATAAAAATCACTTAGAATTCATTAAAATCTCTTGAAGTACCTTGAAACTTCTTCAAATTCCTTCAAATTCGTTAAAATCAGTTAAAATGTCTTAAAATTTCATGCAATATCTGAAAAAACCTTTTTTGCAATCCTCTAAAGTCTCTTTAATTTTTTTTTTTAAATTCTAAGAAATTTCTGAAAATTCCAGACAACGTCTGGTAAATTTCTGCTAGTAAATAAATAAAAATCTGAGGTTTTGAGAATTTTTGAAATATTTTTTGATATTTTTATTCCAATAAATGTAAAAATAATCGTCAGACTGTAGACGTCTGCAACTTCAACCCAATACCGAATAATTGTAAGCGGTTCGCATATTTATTTCTCATTTTTCGTTTTCATGAAAAAGTTGAAAAACTTGAAAACTTGGAATCTTGAAAAACAACGAATAAGAAATAAATAGACTAAAACCGCTTATACAATTCGCCAGTGACGTTTAAAACGTCAAAATTGACATTCACGTGTATTTGAAAAAAGTCAAAATCTAAAAGTGGAAAATCTAAAAGTCAAAGTGAAAGTGTAAAGTGGAAGTGGTAGTGGAAATAGAAGTAGAAGTGAGAAATTACATAATCGTCCCCCAGGTCATAAATAAAGGTAGAAAGGTAAAATTGGTAAAGTATATAGAATTTGATTAATTTTAATTTTAGAGGTCATATATGCGAACGTCGCACTAATTGTGGAGGTAGGTCATAGGACCGTAAGTGCGATATTAGGTAGAAGCAAGTCATAGGTTTATATGCAGGATTTCATGTAGTTCAAGGAACTTTAGGATCCTTGAACTTTACCCTATTATTACCCTATTAATCCTTATAATGAATTCAAATCCTGTAGAATTCTATGTATGTATATATAAATTCTTAGATTATTATTATTATTATTATTCCTGAACAACCTATATAGGCATTTTCTGCATAAAGCTTGGAGAACGATAGACTTTGAATCTTCAAATAGGGTTTAATTATACACGGACCAAGTAGATCAGCCTGATTTAGAATCGTTTAATTAGTTCCTCATTCCTTCTTGCCCATTTCTCCGGCTTTCGCCTCTATGTTCGTCTAGGGTATATGGCCATAAAATTTCCTAAAGAATGAGTGTTCGAGGCCCGACGAATTACGTCAGGTCAAATCGGCGCATGTCTTCTTGTGCGCCGCTGTAAAACGACGAAAATTTGAGGAGAGGAGTAGGCATCGTCGAGCGTCGTGACGATTTTAGACCAGAGCCCTCGCTTGCAGTTCTCCTACCATCAGATTTCGTGGTGCAGGGTGTGCGGTGGGTCGAAAGTGTTGGGGAAAAGAAGAGAGGAAGATAAACTTAGAGAAAGACGGAACGAAGGGAAGTTTTTACCGCGCGAAAAGCGGGTAGTGTCCGGAGTTATGTCAAAGCCAGGAAGAATCGTCAATCAAATTACCTGACGGAATGACCCTAACAGGTAAGTCATATCCCGGAAATAATCAATTACGTCCAATTCTTCGTTCAATACTTCATTCCGCTTTGATACCGGTACCGAATCAAAATGACAATCCAAGGTCGTCAGGAAGAATATTCTTCACTTCTTAGGAGAATTGTTTTATAGTCTTTACTGGTTTTTACCCTAAAGTTGAAAATCTGGAAAAAAAATCTATCCAATCTGGAAAATCCATCGCTTTATCAAATGGTGGAAATAATTGCTTTTTAAATCAGGTTTCCATAAAAATCCCTGGAATGTTGCAATACGCCGTCTTTTTCTCTTGCTTATATTCGTCAAAACAAGAAAACGAGTGTCGTTTTCTCTGAAGATATAGAGTACTTGGAGAATATTTTGAGAGTTGGCTAGTCTTTATAAACACTGTTGCATAAACAAGGAAAATTATTGTTTCGTGATTAAAATATGAAATATTTTTAATGTTATATAGTAGTTAATAATGTAAAATATGTGATAGTCGATACATTGATAGTTTATTCTATTGAACTGTCATCGCCCTAAAGAACTTCTGGGTTAAAAATAGAAGGAACCTCCGAATTCTGACGTATGCTGACAGAATAGTCTATTATCGATAAAATTTTCATTTAAGATGAATTATTTGTCTAGATCTGAAAATTCAGGAGTATTTGAGTATTTCCTTGGTCATTTTTTGTGTTAAAATGTGGAATAGTCATCTTCATACGAAAGAAAAAAAGAAATAGATGAGGGCCTGAACCTGCTTGTGTCGGATTCTTATAGGCGATCATTTAAAGACGGTATTTTTAGAAAGCCGGTTAGTCGAACTTAAAGAAACAACATTGCGGTTCGAATCACGTTCCTGCTTTTTCAAACAAGTACTTTAAGGAAATAGTTTTCAGAGGAGCAGGAAACGCAAAATATTTTGTAATACGGAATTCTTGCAGATCATTCTTCCGGAGCCGAAGCATCGCTATGGGAGGAGGAACAGGAAATAAAAGCAAACAGTCGATCGGACGAGGACATCATCATCTCGGTGAAATTACGATCTACCGAAGTCTGCAAGGATCTTCAGTTCGAACTGTAAGTAAAGTAAAAAAAAGTGACACCGTGCAATGGAGAAATAAAGAAGAAGTGAAGTGATCGCCTTATTATTAAATTAAGTTACGATTAAGTCGGCTTATAGATTCCTGGATGACTAACAATCTCTCTGCGCTTTTCAAAGTCGTAAATATCTTCTGTCTGGTGGTAACTAAATATACTTAAGGCAAATTTGCAACCATGGTAGTACATAACATGTCACAACAAGTAAACTTCAGTAAACGATTCATTAAAGAATGAATTGTGTTTAGATTCGGTTTTGAATCTCTTTTTGAGAGCAATAATTATTTCTTGAAAAAAATAAATTCCAAACTTCAAATTCCTATTTACCTAGTCATAATTTATAATATTCTTGGCAAAGATGAGTTGAATGCATTTCTTTGCCCTGTAGGTTTGTCTCTGACCTTGAGTGAAATCTTTTAGCTTTTTCTTTTATTTTATTTTCTTTTCTTTTATTAGTCATTAGACATTTGTATGGGTTTCCACTTTTCGCAGATCTTAAATCGTCTTTAGATTAAGTAGCTCATAAAACTGTACTCGCAAAATAAATTTGATCAAGCCGCGATATTGCCGTGAAATGTTGTAGTAAGCAGAGTTTACAACATTTGCCGCCAATTCGTCCTGATTCCCGTGAAACTATCTCGCGTGCCAAGCATCATCAGAGGGTGTTTATTTCAAGCCGCCGTAGATTTAATTTTGCGAGGTCGAAATTATTCTGGTCGTGTCATTTCGTCGGAGCTTGTCTTCAATGCCAGGGACGTGTGCGATCATTGAATTTTCCCTGTTCCCGTTTAAACAACGTGACATATATATATATATATATATATATATATA
>UCOK01015704.1:0-17316 GCA_900474325.1 Synergus umbraculus
GTTATTCCACTATATATCTAGTGGAATTTCTTACAAGGGTTTAACAAAATATTTAATTTTACAAGTTTTATGTACTTTTATAATTTTCGTAAAATTCATTTTTCCACTATAACTTCTCAAATATTGAAAATTTAAAGCTGATGTAAGGAAAACGAAGATTCCTTTCATCGAGACGAATCGATTGACCTATATGCTTAATGCATTTCATTAAAAAATAAGGAAGTTATGTTTATTTATAATTTTGAAAGTTAATTTTTCGCTCTGTTTTTAAATAATCAAAATTTTGAGTTGACGTAAGGAAAATGAATATTCTTTATGTCGAGACGAATCGATTGACCTGTAAGATTAATTCATTTCATTGAAAAATAAGAAAGTTATGGTTAATTGTATTTTTAAAAAAAGTAATTTTTCGACTATAATTTCTGAAATAATTAAAATTTAAAGCTGATGTAAAGAAAATGAAGATTCTTTGTGTCTAGATGAATCGATTGACCTTTAAGATTAATTAATTTCATTGAAAAATAAAAAAGTTATGCTTTATTGGAATTTTCGAAAATGAATTTTTTCAATATAACTTCTCAAATAATCAAAATTTAATGCTGATGTAAAGAATACTTAAGGGGTTATTCTACTTTATACGCATAAAAAAAAGAGCTATTTTTCAACATTTTTTTTGAGTATGTCAAGAAAGATATGGATATAAATATTTTTAGGTATGATAAAACATGTATTAAACTATACATAAAATTTTTTTTTTTAATATTATTCAATGTTTATATTAAAAATAATGATTGTGCGTAGGCTTCTCAAAATCAAAAAGGTAAACGGTACCAGGGATATCTCGGTAACAGCTAGTTGAAAAAAAAACCAAAGTGGGTTAGCTTCAGTATTACTAAAACTAGGTCTGTTGCCTATAATAATTAATATTTATGAAAAAATAACAAAATGGCGGACAAAAATTTAAAAAAAAAGAAAAGAAATGCATTTTTTTCACTGTTTTTTTGTTTAAAAAATTAGTAAAAATGTTATTTTTTAATATATTATAGGCAAGAGACCTAGTTCAATATGTGTAGAATGTGTGGTTTAAATTTTATAAGGATCGGTCGAATAGTTTTCATAAAATCCTTGGTACCGTTTTAAAAACGCTGTTTTGAGAAAAATGCGTTTAAATCAATAACAATGCAATAAAATAAATAAAAAACAATTTTTTTTTACGTATTTTAAGACATGTTTTATCATACCTAAAAATATTTATGTCCATATCTTTTTTAAGATACTCAAAAAAAATGTTGAAAAATAGCTCTTTTTTTTAAGCGTATAAAGTAGAATAACCCCTTAATGCTTCCTCTATGAGGAAGCGAATCATATTTGCTTACAGGAAGCAAAGTGCTCATTGAATGAGTACAAAATTTGATACAACTTGACAGCTAGTTAGTGATTTTTTATGGTTTTTTAAAAGAGTTCAAAAGAGATCGAAAGATTTTCAACACCTTTTAAGCCATTTAAAATGATTTTAAGGAAGTTAGAGTTAAGTTTTGAGGAGATTTCCAGATCTTTCAAGTAATTTTAATGAGTTCCAAGGGATTTCGGAAGATGTTTAACGATTTAAAAATGTTTTAACTATTCTGGGGTTTCAGTAAGGATTCTAGAAAATTTATGATTTTTTAAAAACATTTAAAAAGAATTTAAAAGAATTCAAGGGATTTATCCAAATTTTCTAGTTATTTAAAATGTTTTTAAAGGGGTTATAAAATTGAGATTAAAAATTTAAAAGAAATAGTATATTACATACCTAGGCCAGTAAAATAAGAAATGTCTCAGATCACATGTAATTGTCGACCGAGGCGAAGCCGAGGTTGACGAAAATGTGATCTGAGGCTTTCTTTTTTACTGGCCAAGGCGTGTATACTATTTTTTTCTGGCCGGAGGGCAGAAAATTTAATTTATAAAGTTCAGAGACTTAAAGAAATTTTTAATCTTTTGTTTTAGAATATCTTTTAAAAATTATTAAATCTCTTGAAAAACCTTAAAATTTTAGGAATATCTTGGAATTTTCTTAAACTTTCTTGAAATCTCTTCAAATTCCTTTAAATTCGTTACAATCAGTTAAAATGCTTTAAAATCTTGTGAAATCTCTAAAAAAAATGTTTGATAACAATTTTAAACTCATTTAAACATTCCTTTGATTCCCTAAAATCAATCAAAAGCTCTTAACATCTAATAATATTTCGTAAAATCCTTTAGCGTTTTTATCTCTTGAAATTCCTTCAAATCATTATAATATCATTGGGTTGAAGTTTCAGACGTCTAGATTTTTCAGACGAACTTTTAAGTTCAATAGTTTTTCCTTTACTAAACACAATACTATGCAAAAAGATTTTGACGATGCATTTTCCACTTAAAATATAAACCTCTGCCACTTTTAATGTAGCTCAATCGAAAGCTAGTATCAAAATGATTCCTCTGCACATGAAAATTAAAAAATTCAACTTGCGGAGGACCTTCAAAAACACAAAAGTCTAACCATAAAACTGCATTCGCACATTTTGAGGGTGCACTTTCCCTTATCCCCAAGTTGAATTATTTATTTATCATGTGCAGAAGAATCATTTGGATACTAGCTTTCGAATGAGCTATATTAAAAGTGGCAGAGATTTATATTTTAATGGGAAAATGCACATTCAAAGTGTGTGAAAACAGTTTTGTGGTTGGACTTTTGTGTTTTTGAAGGTCCTCCGCAAGTTGAATTTTTTAATTTTCATGTGCAGAGGAATCATTTCGATACTAGTTTTCGATTGAGCTACCTTAAAAGTGGCAGAGGTTTATATTTCAATGGGAAAATGCACATTCAAAGTATGCGAACACAGTTTTGTGGTTCGACTTTTGTGTTTTTTTAGGTCCTCCGCAGATTGAATTTTTTAATTTTCATGTGCAGAAGAATCATTTTGATACTAGCTTTCGATTGAGCTACCTTAAAAGTGGCAGAGGTTTATATTTTAGATTTTATAGGGAAATGCACGGTCATATTTTGTGAACACACTTTTGTGGTTAAAAATTTAGACGAATTTTTAAGTTCAGTTGTTTTTCATAATTACTAACCACAATACTGTGCAAAAAGATTTTGACGATGCATTTTCCACTTAAAATATAAACCTCTGCCACTTTTAATGTAGCTCAATCGAAAGCTAGCATTCAAATGATTCCTCTGCACATGAAAATTAAAAAATTCAACTTGCGGAGGACCTTCTAAAACACAAAAGTCGAACCACAAAACTGTGTTCGCACACTTTGAATGTCCATTTTCCCATTCTAATATAAACCTCTGCCACTTTTAATGTAGCTCAATCGAAAGCTAGCATTCAAATGATTCCTCTGCACATGAAAATTAAAAAATTCAACTTGTGGAGGACCTTCAAGAAGACAAAAGTCGAACCACATAACAGTGTTCGCATACTTTGAATGTGCATTTTCCCATTGAAATATAAACCTCTGCCACTTTTAATGTAGCTCAATCGAAAGCTAGTATCCAAATGATTCGTCTGCACATGATAAATAAATAATTCAACTTGGGGATGAGGGAAAGTGCACCCTTAAAATGTGCGAATGCAGTTTTATGGTCAGACTTTTGGTTTTTTGAATGTCCTCCGCAAGTTGAATTTTTTAATTTTCATGTGCAGAGGAATCATTTTGATACTAGCTTTCGATTGAGCTACATTAAAAGTGGCAGAGGTTTATATTTTAAGTGGAAAATGCATCGTCAAAATCTTTTTGCACAGTATTGTGGTTAGTAAAGGAAAAACAATTGAACTTAAAAATTCGTCTGAAAAATCTAGACGTCTGAAACTTCAACCCAATTATAATATCTTACAATCCTTTTAAAATATAATTTTTGAAATATTTTAAATATCTAAGAAAACTTTTTGATAACTATTTTCAACTTTATTTTAAATCCTTTAAATTCAATGAAATCTCTTAAAATTCCGGACAAAGTTGGATAAATTTCTGCTAGTAAATAACTACAAATTTTAATTATTTTAAAATAATTAAAATTTTTGTTGTTGATATTTTTATTCCAATAAATCGAAAAAAATCGTCAGACTAGACGTCTGATATTTCATCCAAATAATTGATTCGGGAAGCACGATCCTAGAAATAATTCACGTTATCAAACTGCTGGGAAAAATTACTGAAAAGACTGTAAAATCCCCTTGAAAATAGAGTTAAGCATATTATGAGAATAATTATGCCTCTAGGATATTTGTGTCCTGTAGATTGATGATGTCTTTAGAATGATTCTCTTATCTATAAACAATTTTTTATCCTTTGAATATCTTATAAGATCTTTTAGTCACTTGATATCTTTAAAATACAATGTTAATATTTAAAATAAGAATATAATAATACTGCTATAGGCTGATAATTCAGAAAAGAATTTTCCTGAATTATTAATGTATTGAGGAAGTTCATCCTGCTTTTACTATGTGCCTTATTATATTTGCATGGCTAATAATAGAAGATGTCGCTAATATAAGTCCCTCCAATCTCAAGGACGTCTAAATTGTAATATGGAATAATTGTAATTAAAAATATGGAATTTGCAATATGTCCAATAATCAGGGTGGCCACATGTCAGGGAAGTCAGGGAAATTGTTCTATTTAACGATTTCATGTAATTTGATAAGTTTTCGAAGGATTTTAAGAGATTTTCAATGTTATGAAATTCAGGAACGGATCCAGAAACAATGTTTGGGGGTTTGGCATAGTTTTCAGGGAACAGTTTTAAATAATAGTAAAAAAATTGACCAGTAATTTTTTTATATTTATGTTTCTTTCTGATATCGAAGGGCGAATATCCTAATTTGAAATGTTAACGAACTTTAAGCAATTTCGTAGGTTTTCGTGAAATTTTAAGTGATTTGAAAAGGTTTCTGGGTGTTTTAAGAGACTTTAAGGGATTTTAAATCTTGTGATGTTTCAAGGAATTTTAAGAGATTTCGAAAGGTTTCAGAGAATTTTAAGGGAATTTAAGTTTCTGAGTACTTTAAGGTAATTTTATTGATGAATTTCAAAAGGATTTCTAGTGGGCACAAAAACATTAACGCCCTAAGAACGTTCTAAAGACGTTCCCAAGATGTTTGTGTCAGTTCAATTGCTGTCCTAAAGACGTCTCATGTTCTAAAGACGGTCTTTGGAACATGGGACACGTCTTCAGGACATTAATTGGACTGACACTAACGTCCTAGGAACGTCTTTAGAACGTTCTTAGAACGTTAATGTTTCTGTGCCCGCTGGGATATATGATTTTTAAAAAAAGTTGTAAATCATTTATAAAATTATTTCGAAGGTGATAAGATTTCTAAGGATTTTAAGAGATTTTAAATGTTAAGAAATTCCAAGAGGTTTTTGCGAATTTTAATTTGGAATTCAAGAGGTTTTTGAAACTTTTAAGAAATTTTAACGAATTTTAAGCCATTTCGAAGGTTTTCATGAAAATTTAAGTGATTTGAAGAGGTTTCTGAGTGTTTTAAGAGAATTTAAGGAATTTTAAATGTTATGTCGTTTCGAGGAATTTGAAGAGGTTTCAAAGGGTTTCAGTGAATTTTAAGAGACTTTAAGCAATTTTAAATGTTGTAATATAATTTTCAGGAATTTTAAAAGAAGTCAAGAAATTTGAATAACTATCATAATATTTTATGGAATTTTTAAGAATTTTGTGAAGTTTTATGAGATTTCTAATAATTTTAATAAATTTTGAAGGACGTCTACGGACTTTAAATGTTATCGTATGACTTAAAGAATTTCAAGTAGTTCCTAAGAATTTTAAGAAGTTTTCACGAATTTAAAAAGATTTCAAGAGAATTCTATGAGTTCTAGAATATTTGATGGGGTTTAAAGGATTTTAAAGTTGTCAGGTAATTTTATTGAATTCTCTAATTTTAAAAATATTTTGTAGTATTTTTACGAACTTCATGGAATTTGATAAGAGTTCTAAAGACTTTAAGAGTTTTTAAATTTTAAGAAATTTTAGGCAGTTTTTAGGAATTTGTAGAGCTTTTTTATGAGTTTCAAGAGGTTTTTGGGAGTTTTAAAAAATATTAACGAAATTTAAAGTATTTCGAAGGTTTTCCTGCATTTCTTTTGCGCCATTAATCTGTTTTTCTTCTTTCAACTTGAAGTCATTCAAAAACCAATCAGGTTTGCAACAAAACAGTGTATACGAGATTTTCGAGACATTTTCGTGACACCATTTTTTAAAGATAGGATTCTAATAAAAGAAAAGCAGGTAAATAAAAAAATTTCCGCGTGTAACAATATTGTGACAGTTTTAAAAGAACAAAGAACGCGAGAGGGATGTTTTCGAATTGCGCCACTGTAAAGGAATGAAAGGGGTTGCAAAAAAAAAAACAAGAGAGAGAGAAAGAGTAAATCCGGTCCTATTACTCTGGAAAGAGAGTAAAGATTCTGGTAAAATCGCTTGAAATTGGAATTCATCGTGAGTTAGGTATATATGTGGTGTATATTAGTAGCCGGGTCGGAGGGTAACCATAACGATCGAAATCGGTCTCGATTCTTGATCGCATGCTTTCGGTTCATGAATATATCGCTAGTGATGCAATGCCGGAAGTGCAAGCTGCGCGGTTCCTCATTGTCAACGTGATTTTGTACCTTGTTCCATTTCCGAAGTCGATTTGCTTTTGTTGTCCCCAGCAGATCTCGACTTCAAAGCACTCAATATACTACCTGTGGCTGTAGAGAGTGGATCGAGTGCGTACGAGGTGTTCCGAGTTCCGATTATACGTAACTGCCGACTAATCAAAGGGAATTACATTTGATTTGACAGGTGTCACATATAATTACCGACAGGTCTGAACCACCTAATCCAATTAGCCACTGATTAGCCTTGATCTCTTTTCACCCTAAATTCTAGACAAAGAGATGTTATTTCTTATTAATCATGGTTTCTTAAATTTCTATAATATTTTCCATTTCTTCTAACCATTTGTAATTAAGGCGATGGATCTAATAACAGGGTAGCCACATGTCAGGGAAATCAGGAAAATGTCAGGGAAAGTAGAAATTGACATTTTTGTTAACTATGTTATTTTTGTCGTATTACATATACATATAACTTTTAGAATTTATTTAACAAATTTCAGAAACTATCCAAAGACTTCGAAGGATTATAAATAATTTCCAGGTATTCTCTGAGATTCTTTAGATTTCTAATGATTTCAAGATATTGTTAATAATTTTAAAGGATTTTAAAAGGTTTTTAGGAATTTGAGAAGTTTTAAAGAATTTTCAAAAACTCGTAAAAATTTAAAGAAATTTTAATTTTTTAAAGGCTTTTTACGTATTTTAAGGGATTTAAAAGTTTTTCGTGGAATTCTAAAGGATTTTAAGAAGCTTGTAAAAATAGTCAGTAATATTGACATTTTAAAAATGATTTTATGGAATTTTAATAATCCTCATTGAATTAAAAAAATTTCAAGTCATTTTTGATTTTTAAAAGATTTTGTCAGGTTTTCGTTTCCAAGAATTTTTATTTAGAGATTTTAATGTATTTTAGGGAATTTCAAAGTTCCTTATTGAATTTTAAAGGATTTCATAAGATTTTTATGATTCGTAAGAGATTCTCAAAATGTTTTATGGAATTTTGAAGGATTACATGATATTTTAAAAGATTTTGATGTTTTGCTTGGAATTTAAAGAATTTCAAAGGATTTTGAGGAATTTTAAAAAGATTAGGGAAAAATGAAGGGATCTCATAAAATATATTAACAAATTTGAAAGAATTTCGCCGGATTTTAAGATGTTTCTAGGAATTTCAAGAAATTTCAATGCATTTTACGATATATTTTCAAAAGTTGTCGTTAATTTGAGAGATTTTGACGATAGTTAAATTTTGTGAAGTTATTATAAATTTAAAAAGATTTAAAGTGATATTATACGAAATTTTTGAAAAATTTCAATAGTAATATTATTGAAAATTTATACATATTTTTAATACTTTTCCGTCAGGGAAATTTGTCTTAAAATCAGGGAAAAGTCAAGGAAAATGTCAGGGAAATTTAAAAATTGAATCTTGTGGCCACCTTGTATAAGTGATCATCAAATTCTTTGCAAGCAAATTTCATTTTTAAATTTTGTTATCACACTTAGCAACTATAATCTGCGCTCAATTAATTTCTCGCTTTTGCACTCCTCTTGCTAAAAAGATTAAGAGGATTATAAACGATTTCAAATCAAAGAATTTAAAAATGTTTTAAAGGATTATAAGATATCAACAAGTTTCATAAAATCCCTTAAACTACCCTTAAAATCCTGCAAAATGTAGTGAAATTCTTTTAAATTGCTTGTAATCACTTGATATTTCTTGATTTTCTTTAAAATTACAAATCGAAAATAAAAAAACAATGTCGATATTTTTTATGTAGAATTGAATTAGTTCTTTGGGAAAGAGTACTTTTATTTTTCTTAAATATGATTTTCAACACAAGATATTGCAATATTCAATTCGAATAAATGAAGAGCATAAATTCATTCATTATTATTAATTCGCTAAATTATTTGAGATATAAAACAAGTCGGAAAATCTGCATGAAACTTTAACCAACGACGGTAATATTACAGTCAATAATATTTATCTCAACTGAATGGTGGATTGTATTGGAACATTAATTGATGTTTTAATTGACTATTATAGTTTCTATAGCTCCATATGTAATTTCATTACAAAATATCATTTTACGATACGGAAATTCTCTTCTTTTTTATAAAAAAAAAAACACAATTTTTTGTTTGATTGTTTGGTATTTGCTCGGCTGTATTCTGCTTCTCCATATTTTTCTTTTTGAAATATATTATTCTTGAATGAAAACATTTGCAAAACTCTGAATTGTGCCGGTCGATTTAACAATGCTCATTGTTTTCTGATGATGGGTGTATATAGTTTGCAAATAATGCAAAAACAAAACGGACATCCAGCATTGCGCAAAGCTTTATATTCGGATGAATATCAATTCAGTAATTGTGATTTCAACGCAAATAAAAAATGAAATATTCGAGGGAATTTTAAACAGTAATTTGTCATTCATTCCATTAATATAGATAAACAGTTCATTATCCTAATACGTAATGATAATCATAATTATGTCAGTATATTTATTCACAATAAAAAATGAAAATACTGTCGAGGAAGTTCATTTAATCGAGTAGATATATTTTATAGATTTGATAAAATGTCCTCATGCTTGGATTCTAATTCAGTGTCCATATATCAAAATATACGGCTATTTATACCGCGGGACGCCAACAGCCACGGTCTTTATATTACATATAATGACATAATTATAATATATGAAACATTTTTTTACCAAAAATATAATTTTCGACGAGATGTCATGAAATTTCCTAAAATTCCTGACAATCCAATGAAATCTCGTAAATTCCGTTGTGAGTCCTTAAAATAATTTAATATTCCCTAAAACATCTTAAAAGTATTTAAAATTCCATGAAATTCCGTAAAATCCTTTGATATTCTTTAAAACTCTTTAAAATTACTTAATATCCCATATAATAAAATGTATCTTAAATATCTTAAAATGCACTTAACGTTCTTCAACATCTGGAGAAATTCCTTTAAATTTCGTAAAATAATTTAATACTCGTTGATATTCCTGAATGTTCCATAAACTTCCATCAAATGCCACAAACTAATCCCATGAAATCTTATGAAATCCCTTGAAATTAATAAAAATTCAATTAAACTGATTTGTATATATACGAATTCATATATGTATACATATAATATATTAAAAATACTAGTATTAATACATTAAAAACTGATATAAAAAACACATGAAAAGTTTACTGTAAGTAATCTTTTTAATTTATCGAATAATATTCACTAACTTTAGGTATAAATCTTGAAATATTTTTTTGCTTCACTAATAATTTATTTTTCACAGCAAAATAATAATTTTTATTACTTCAAATTATTTTCTATCCTTATATACCTAAACTTTTTATTAGTAATCGGTTTTACAACGAAAATAATTTGAAGATAGTTTTCAAATTCGGTATATTCACACATATTCGCGTAGTTTCTAAACCAATTAGGTTTTCAACAACAATGCATTCGATATATTCGTAACATCTCATTTTTAAGATAAGATTTATCCGATGGATGGAAGTTAAGGTGAAATCAATTAAGAGCTCACAATTTTCCGGTTGATTAAGTCAAAAAAGGGTGAAAAGGTGGGAAAAAAACACCCTTTTTAGAAGAAAAAGCCCATTAGAAGGAAAGCTCGGAATTTCTGTATGAAGGTGATTAATTCATTCTAAACTATATCACCATCATATTCGGTAATATATAATTTATGCATAAATAATCTATTTTCAATTCCTCAAATTATGTAATATACATTTTATATAAAGGTTGTAAGGGAGCCTGATAAAGTTTATATAAATATAGACACATATTCAAGAGATTTGTAATTGTAATATATATATATATATATATAAAGAGTATACATATGCACCCAATGATTTAAGAACCCTCGTGAGTTATTACGTCACTGCCAAAGAAGATCGCACCCTCCTCGTCACTGTGTCCGACTCTACTAAATAATATTACAATAAAATAGTATTGTCATTATAAAATAGCAATATTGCGGAAGTAGATGAACATCTATTCTAAATATAGATTCCTGTTACCGACACTTACCGACATTCGAGAACTTTCCATGGTTCGAGTCCGTGCTGAATTACATAAATAGGTAATTATTAATTACTATAAAAGTTTTTGTTTTCCCAACTTTATGCTCGCTATAATAAATATTTTTTGCTAAGATTAGGCCATTTTCTGTACGAAACGGAGGTAAATGACCTAGTTTTAGCAAAAAATATTTATTATGGCAAAAGTCAAATTGGGGAAACTAAATTTGCTCTTATGGTAATTTCTACAGTGTTGGAGCCAAGTTCTAATTTAAAAATTCGATTTCTTCATTTTACTCAACAAATATTAACAAATTTCGATTTTTTTCCCTCTGTATATTTTAATATTCTATGGTTAATTGGTCAGTCCACTTTCAGCCCAAATATTAACTGGGTAGAAAAAATATTGCCCAACTTGGGCCCAACTAGTTTCCCCTAATATGGGCTTTAGTTGGTATGAGCTTTACAACCAAAAATGGGCCCCACTTACACTCATCTCCCGATCGAGGGCACTCCGATCGAGGGTACTTTTCACGCTTGGCTGATTCTACGTCCCCCTCGAGCGTCCCTCGACAGCCAACACTAAATAGCTCGAGCTATTCTTAATCCCATCCGATCGAGGGCACTTGACCCCCGAACAGTGCCGTCGATCGGGAGATGAGTGTACAAGGAAACTCCACCAAGTGTCCCCCGCCGATTTGATTCTCCCTGATATATGTTGAACTACTCGAAAAACTAAGCGACACGTATTTTTTTTTATCTGCGGAAAACACTTTAAGGAGGTGAATCAGCCCCTCAAAAATAGGGGTTCCAAGTGTCGATTGGATAGTTTTGTATATACATATAAACCAAATTGATTTCGATCAAACCTAATGAGAAATTTTCCTCGTGATGAAGGATGAATAACATAATTTTCTCAAAAAAAAAATCATAAGGGGGTAAACCACCCCTACATATTTTTAAAGTTGTGCTAAAAATTGTTTAATTCACAGGAAAACATTTGGAAAAAAAGTATATTTTATATTTGAGACATAAATAAAGTTTATGTGTTTCGCCAAAAATAAAAAAAGAAATTAGTTCGGTAACTACCCCTAAACACTTCTTACTTTGTGTCTGTGATAATATAAACTTTCCATACATAAAAAAATTGGAAAATTAGTTTTATAACGATGGAAGTGAAATAGAGTACATTCAACAATAATTAAATTATTACACTGGGGTAAACCACCCCATAATTATGTATAAAATTGAAAAATAAACCTAAAATCGAGCAAAAAAAATCGAAAAAAATACGTGTTGTACACAAAAAAGAGGATGAAGGTATTTATGTATTTTTAAGTAAAAAAAAGAACAGCATTCAGGAGGGTGACTTCCCTAAAATACATTATTAACAATTATAATTAAATCTTGTGCGCATTATTTTCAGTTTAAAAAATTTTTAAGTATGCAATCTGTTGTAAATGATTCATTTTGTACTTTTGCAAGATAACATTTATCACAGAATGCGCAAAACTAAAACTGAAAATATCAGCAATGACGTGAATATCTTACGAAAAATTTGAATATAAAAACCGCAGAATACGAAAGAGGATTCATTGTTTGTCTATTTTTTAACGCCGTTACAAGTCCTAATTCTTCCATCGTTATAAAACTAATTCTCCAATTTTTTTATGTATGGAAAGTTTATATTATCACAGACACAAAGTAAGAAGTGTTTAGGGGTAGTTACCGAACTAATTTTTTTTTTTATTTTTGGCGAAACACATAAACTTTATTTTTGTCTCAAATATAAAATATACTTTTTTTCCAAATGTTTTCCTGTGAATTAAACAATTTTTAGCACAACTTTAAAAATATGTAGGGGTGGTTTACCCCCTTATGATTTTTTTTTTGAGAAAATTATGTTATTCATCCTTCATCACGAGGAAAATTTCTCAGTAGGTTTGATCGAAATCAATTTAGTTTATATGTATATACAAAACTATCCAATCGACACTTGGAACCCCTATTTTTGAGGGGTTGTTTCACCCCCTTAAAGTGTGTCGCTTAGTTTTTCGAGTAGTTCAACATATATCAGAGAGAATCAAATCGGCGGGGGACACTTGGTGGACTTTCCTTGTTAGAGATCCCAGTTAGGCCCTAGTTGGTACTTAGGTAAACTATCTGGAACCCAGTCTGGCCCCAGACCATGTTTTCACGCGGGAAATTACATATTATAGATATTTTTTAAGTAAAATCAAAATATTCAACTTTGAAGTTACACCTAGAAAAAAGTTTCTTTGATATAGGGTCAAAGAAATGTTTATTTGATTCAAGAAACTTTTTTCTGGGTGTAGATTTTGAATTCTTCGTTTTATGCAAAAAGTATTGAAATTAAATATTTTTTCGCTCAGTATGCAGTCTTATATTTGAAAAAAGATTAGCGCTACAGTAAAATGGTGAATGGAATTTTGAGTTTAACATTTGACTCCAACGCCCTTATAAAATCGACACAAACGATTGAAATCCCACGAATGCCTCAATATTTTTATTTTATAATGGAAATCTCTAATAATTACAATAAAATAATAATAATAATAATAATAATAATAATTATTATTATTATTATTATAAGGAACTATTAATAAGAAGCAGAAATGATCCAAAATAGTTTTTAAAAAAATCGTGAAACTGTGTTAGAGAAATGATTGTGTAGTGCCGACAGAAGAGGTATATATGAAAGACTAGTATAGAGGATCCGCGAGAGCAACTGGCCTCGACTCTTGCAGCTCGACACGGAAGGCCCGTGGGAACCTTCAATTAATTAAGATAGCTCGTAGATATGAAATAGATCGATAGAATTGACGATAGTGATAACGAGAGGAGATACTCAGAACTTAGGGATGTTGCAGTGCTGTGGCGTTGGAGGTGGCGTTGGAGGTGGCGCTTCCACGGCACCTCAGGCTCATCTGCTGGGTACTGGATCTGCTGTCGGAGTCACCACCTCCTCCAGGACCACAATTATGCAGGACCCCGTACTTGAATCCATACTTGAGGTAAGTTTAAACTTTATTCACAACATAATCAAAATTAATTGATAAATTTCATCAATCTCTGAATCAGGGTGGCCACATGTTAAGTTAGGGAAATGTCAGGGAAACGCGAGTAGTTCTCAGGGAAAATTGAAATTTACATTTATGCTAATTATGTTATTTCTGTCGTATTGGTTATACCTATAGATTTTATAGTTTATTTAAGAGATTTTAGAAACTTTTCAAGGATTTCGAAGGCATTCTTCGAGATACTTTGGGTTTCGAATGATTTCAAGAGATTTTCAATAATTTAAAAAGATTTTAAGAGGTTTCTAGGAATTTAAAGGGATTAGAAGAGATTTGTATAATATTTAAAAGATTTCGTGAAATTTTAAAGGACTTCATGAAGTTTTAAGGAATTTTAAATTTCCTTGTGGCAGTGGCGTAGATAATCAATTATACGTTTGTTTGATTCAAACAACCTTTTTTCTGAGTGAAGGAGTTTAAACAGCTTGTAAAAATTTTAAGAAATTTTTATTTCTTAACAGTGATTTTAAGCGTTTTTATTGAAATTTTAAAAAATCTTACACAAATTTTATGGTTTATCAAAGATTTTGTAGAGATTTTAATGCATTTTAGGGAATTTTAAAGTTCCTTCTTGAACTTCAAATAATTTCACGAGATTTTTATGATTTGTAAAAGATTTTGTGAAATTGTAAAGGATTCCATGGAATTTTAATAGATTTTGAAGAATTTGTCACATTTTATAGGATTTTAAAAATTGTAGTGAAATTTTAAGGAATTTAAAGATGTTTCTAGGAATTTCAAAAGATTTTGTGGAATTTTGAAAAATATTTTAAAGTTGTTTTGCAGGGCTGAGATTGTAACCAAAAAGGTAGCATGGCCCTAAGTTGTTGACTAGGAGGGGGGGGGGTGAGTTTCATAAACAAAATTTTGTTCATCAAAAATTCTATTATTTATTTATAATAACTAATTTATTATATAATATTTATAAATAAATAATAGAATTTTTTAATAATAATTTAAATAATAATGATATTATTATTATTATTTGTAATTTTTGCACTGAATTGAATTTTCCTAATCTCTAAAGTGATTTAAGAACTAGTTTTAGGAATTTTTGAATTTCAGAAATGTTAAACTCAAATAATTAGGTAGGGAGGCCGGGCCTCCAGGGCCTTCAGGGCCTCCATACAATCTCAGGCCTGGTTTTTTGAGGAATTTAAAGGATTTAAAATGATTTTGAGGAACTTTAAATCAATTAGTGAAAATTTAAGGGTTTTCATGAAATATTAATGAAGGGATTTTGTCGAATTTTGAGATGTATCTAGGAATTTTAAGAGATTTCCAAGGTTGTGATAAAGTTAAAAGATTTTTATGAATTTCAAGTGCACTGAGATAAGTTTCGTGTAACTGCTGCGCAAAACGTCAAGTTGCTGTCATACCTGAATTTAATATAGCCGCTCTCTTGTTTTGAGACGACAGCTACTCCAAAGCCGGGCAACTGCAGCACCAAGCCTGATAAAATTTTTGTTTTGGTGCTGCAGTTGTCCGGCTCTGGAGTAGTTGCCGTCTCAAAACAAGAAAGAGGCTATATTAAATTGAGGTATGACAGCGAATTGACGTTTTGTGCAGCAGTTACACGAAACTTCTTTCAGTGTGGTGTGAAGTGATTTTAAATTTCAAAAGATTTCAAGTGATATACGAAATTTTTGAAAAATTTCAATAGTATTTTTACTGAAAATTTGTTCGCATTTTTATACTTTTATATGTCAGGAAAATGAAAAAATTGAATCTTGTGGCCACCCTGTGAATCTGTACCAGTTATAGATTCTGATTTCTAACAACCCTAAAATCATTATTATTATTATTATTTTTAATTTTTTAGCGTTCTTTTTTCTTTTTATTTCTAATGGTGTTTTCTTGTGGATTCATGTCGTTTGAATTTTTCCATGTTTTTCCAATGCATACAAAAACCAGTTTTAAATTTTACACCTCGAGGGACCTCTAAAATTGTTTGTTTTAATAAAAAAAAGTGATATATCTCGTCCTCATCAAACAGAATATATTTTACGCTAGGTTAAAATACTGAAAATTGCGTTGAGAGAAAATTAAAAAACTGTATCGGTATTTTCGTAGCTACCATAATTTTGAATTATGGAAAGCTGATAATTAGAAAATATAATAGAAGAATAAATTATAAAATAACGCACGTTTTATTATCTTATGAAAAAAGCTTATTTTCCAATGTTATTTTATCCATAGAAATGAAGTGGAAATGCAATCAAAGTTGAATTACCTTGAATTTAAAATATTGGAAAGTTAATGTTTGCATTGAATGTCAACTCTCTTTCTCTTTCATTTACTCACACTGTCCTTGAAAAATACAAGTTTGCTGCTCTTGAAAGTAAAGTTTTTATTAAAATTGCCTTTTTGGACCTTTATCGCTGCATTGCTGCATGTGAATCTAGCACTATGCTAATCGCTATGCTAATATTCCTGTCTGTCCTCTTCAAACATGGTCTCTGTACATCAGCAGCTGGAGCCAATAAATGCTCATACAAAGGGAAGTTTTCACCGTCATCCAAGCATAGTGACCCAGACCTAGACCTTGACCTAATGCTCTTTACATTTTTCAATTAAAATGAAACTCTGTTTTCTCTCGATCGCCTGCAATCAAACATTATTGGAATATTTTTAATTTTTAATCAACTTTATGAAATATTTATTAATTCTGCAGATATTTTATTCACTTATTTACAATATGACTGAAACAGAGTGTCCACATATTGTAGTACATTAAAAACTAAGAGACACGTGTTTTTTTTTTATCTGCGGAAAAACATATTTAAGGGGTGAAAACCGCCCTTAAAGTTCACCCCCAAAAATAATTTTTTTGAAATATTTTTTTTTAATCAATATTTTTTCATAAAACCAAATGGGTAATAATCCTTATAAAAAGTGTAACAAATTCAGTGATGTTTGATTTTGGGAGTTGTAACCCCTACCTTTGATTGGCGAAGAAGTAAAAACTTGACATGAATTTCTGCAGTAAAAAATTGAAAAATAATTCAATTATGACCAAATATTTATATTTAGAAGAAAAATAGAAAAATAAAGTTGACATATTTCTGCAGTTTTTATAAAAAATATTTTTAGAGGGTAAAACCACCCCTATTAATAAAAATTAGTAGCATCTGTATGGTTTTCAAACAAATTTTTATATTTTCAGTTATACTTTTAAAACGTTATTGTAGTAGGGGAGAGGTGCTCACAGTTGTTGGGTGTACACAGAGAATCAAAAGAAATATCTAGAAAACTATTAAATAAAATATGTTTTAATTACTAAATATCTATGACTTTATTGCATAAGCATTTTTTAGAAAAGTTACATTGCAGACCTTTGCGTATTTTTTTTTTAATGAAATATGTTTTTGACACATTGCAATGATTTTCTTCAGAACTCTATCTAACATTTAAAAAAATAACAGGACTTTTAAAAAGTTTTCCACTTGTGTACTTACAATTTGTCATCATTATATTCATCCTATTTGATAGAAACATT
>UCOK01015709.1:0-20981 GCA_900474325.1 Synergus umbraculus
TATATATATATATATATATTTTTTTTTTTTTACACGTATAGGGATAATTTTTGAATGCACTGAAAACGAAGAGCTTTTTTGTCAAATATTGTTACTTTACTTTAATTTTCAGACGCTCTTGCGTGATTGACAGGGGATATCACTTTCTTAAATGTTTCGAGTTGTGTTTTTAATAAAAAAAATCACTGGGTTTTACGACTTCTAACCAATCAAGGTTTTATAAATGTAAAACCAAGTGACTATTGTTAAAATAACACAAACTCGCCTAGACCACAAATCCCGGCTTATTTCCGGTTGGAACCAGCCTGGTCATCGTTTATGTATTCAAATCGATCGTTTGTCAGGCCCAGGTCGTTGCAAAGTCGCGCAAGTCTCGTTGAAGGGAATTGAAGGCCTTTTCCATAATTTTCATCGTCTGTTGCTATATCTGAGCAAATCAAGGTAAGGTCGATATTTGTTGGCAAAAAATGTCTTCCGAATCTGAAAAATTTTTTTATTATTATTATTCATTAACTCTTACATTCTCATCAACAAATGAGCATAAGGTATTGGTTTTGTGTGAAAATGACTTTTGCTTATTTCAAAAAATGTTGGCGATATTTTTATTTGATATATCGATAATTAAAATATCGATATATTTTTTTCGATATCCCATCACTAAACAGAAACATCATTCGGTTTTGATTTTATCCATAAAAAATGTTAATGAAAATTTCATAAAATCCATTTTTCGCCAAGATACAACAAAATATCAAGTTTCATGATGCGAAATACGAAAAAAAGTTACAAGGCAAAGTTATTAATCTATAAAAGATCTACAACTTTTATATTAAATATTTTTTACAGGATGTACTTAGTTTTCGTTTAAATCGCGAAAATTGATTATTCAATATTTATCTCACAAAACCTCTACCCTTTGATGTTTTTTTTTTTTTTTTTTTTTTTTTCATCACAAGGATATTTTCTTCATAATATTGTAGATTCCTAAAATTTATTACTTATTAAAATTATGAGTAAATTAAAAAAAATTCTCACCTAATAAATTTTAAATCACCCCTTGCTTTTCGATCATAAGAGTGAACTGATTTTTGACCAGAGCGACCAAATCTGATGATAATATCCGGCCTTGTTCGAGTCTGCCGCTCAGTTTTTGCCTCTGATATCGGAAAATCCAAAGACTGTTCCAAATTGTCATATTTTTCAAGTGAGTTGCTGCGACCAAATCTTATGAATGAAGATCCCATGTTGCTTCGTCTTTCTTTCGAATCTGGATCTTCTAAATTATTTTCTGAATCCCTCTTCAGAAAATATCCGCAATCATGTTTGCCCTCCTTCAAAACTCTGATATCACTGCATGGTGAAATAAGTAATCCTGAAGCGATAATGCAGTTATAAGTCACTATTATTCCGTACAATAACGCGCGAGCGATCTGCAAAATTAAAAAAAATCGATTTTTAATAGGTATTAAAGATTCACTGACCGATTTTAAATTATCAAAAATTCAGGTCATAGTATCAGAATAAATGATCCTTTATTAAATATATGGTTCTATAATGAAAATAGAGGATGACGTATTATAAAATTATAAAGTACAGCAACAAAAAAATGTATCGTAAGAATGATGAGCTATTGAAGTTAAGAAAAAAGTAAATGGTACAATATAACTCGATATCAAAGAAAAAAGTGCTATTTCAATAAGGCTGACTTGCGCTCTGAAAAGACATTTTGCACTTTTTACTATTTCTCAAAGAAAACGATTCAGAATAAAAGAGAACTATTTAAAATGGTAAATTTTACCACGAAAAACGTTTCAAAATAAAAATAAGGGAACTATTTCAAATGGTAAATTTCACAATAAATTTTAATGCAAGTTCAAAATATTGCATTAATAATATTGAAATTTGCATATATATATATATAAAATACCCGACATATCAATAATTACCGAAAATTAAAAATTAAAATTTTTTTTCAAAACTCTCATTTGCAATTGCTGTTTAAATTTGTTGTTCAAAACTATTGTATATATTTTCTAATTTCTAAGAATAGAAATTTCGGGAGTTTTCCTTTGGCTAATAAATATTTTCGATAATTATTTTTTAAATATTTTTCCGCATTCGGGACTTTAGCTTTTCGGGAAATATAGAGTGAAAGTGAATATTATTTAGACCCGATTTAATATTTTGTGAGACTTTGTGAATATTTGTTTCATTATTAAATATCTACTGTCTTATCGCATTCTTAGACTTACGAAAGGATGAATTCCCCAACGTACATTAAGTTACCCTGCTACACCTGTATGAATTTTTAAAATATGTTTCCTCGAAAATTTAAGATGAATTTTCTTTTTATATGATCCTTCCTCTATGACGTAAATTGTCATTTTGCATATACATATAATCATCCTTGTCGAGATAGGATTTATAATTGAAGCGTCAAGACGTATGTATATCGAAACATTTCCATATTCAAAGTAGGACTAGCTTATTTTTAATATGCAAGAAATAATAACATATTTTATGTATGTACCTGTGATAGTTTATGAATTAATTAACTTTAAGATACTTTACAAGAAAATTCAATAAATAAATATTTCAATACATAAAAATAAGTTCGAAAACATTTTTTAAAACATTTGCAGACCTTTTTCAGAATTTTGAGCTTTCTTTTTTTCTTTCTTTCTTTTCCTATCTTAAAAAAGTCAAGACTAATGTATCGAACACATTGTGGTCGAAAACCTGATTGGTTTAGAAACTGCATGCATTGTGTGAATGTATCAAATTTAAAAACAATCTTCAGACTATTTTCGTCTTAAAAAAGATTATTAAGACAGATAATACGAATTTTACAGAATTTATTGAAATTTTAGAAATATTAAAGAATTTCACGGTATTTCAAGGAATTTATGAACTTTATTCTGATTTTCAGAAATTTTAAGTGATTTTACCAGTTATTTGCAGGTAATTCAAATTATTTATCGGGATTTCATGGGATTTTAAATAATTTTAAAGAATTTAACGATATTTTGTGTAATTTTAAGAGTATATTAGAATCTTTAAAGCTTTTTCAAGCATTTTCACGAAGTTTTATTGGATTTTCAAATATTTTAAGGGATATTAAATAGTTTTAAAGACTTTTAAGAACCCACATTTTTTTGGAAAAATTATGAGATTTTAAAGGATTATAAAGTAATTTTATGGAATTTGATTATTTATTTTGTAAAATTTTAAGTAATTTAAAATTTTTTTAGATATTTTACGAAATTGCATGGAATTTTAAGTAATTTTCAGAGATTTTACAATGTTTCATAGGATATTAAGTTATTTTGTCGACTTAATTGATTTCAAGGAATTTAAAAGATTTCATTGTAACGAATTCGATTTTCGAAACAATAGTGCGAATTTGCACTAGTGTGCTGGTACCGCCAGGATGGCGGGGAACGAGCTATTAAATATATTAGAGAGAGGGGTGAGAGAGGGTGGTAGAATAGGATAGGATGCGATAGGATACAATGAGATACGATAGGATATGAGAGGATACAATAGAATAGGATACAATAGGATAGGATACAATAGGATAAGATATGATAAGATACGATACGATAGGATGTGATTCGAAAGGAGAGGATAGGATACGATAGGATAAGAGAGAGATAGGGGTGAGAGAGAAACTCCGGTTTATTTATTTAGGTATTTTTAGTTTCTGTCCTATTTTACTTTCTGTAATATTTCACTTTGTGCACTACTTTCGCATTACTTTAGTTCCTGTATTGTAAATGGCTCCCTACGAGGCGCTTAACAGACACCGAAAATCTATGTTTCGTTACACGTATCATGAAAAGTACTTTTATGGGGTTTGATGATATTTTGGGATATGCTAAGTAATTTTAAGCAACTTTAAAATATTTTATGAGATATTAAGTAATTTGAAGAACATTTATTTTCAGAAACTTTAAAGGATTTGGTAAGATTATATTGGATTTTGAAGGATGTTAAAGGGATTTTAAGATATTGTATGGGAATTTTACGAGATTTCAGGGAATTTCAAGAATTTTAAGAGATTTCATGAAATTTCATAGGATTGTAAATAACTTTAAGGAAGTTGTCCATAATTTATGGAATGTTATGTAATATTTATGAAATATTAATATTAATATTAATATTATTTTATTTTAATTTTTACAAAATTTCAGTGGATTTTCAGAAATTTTAAGAGAGCCCAGTGGTCAAAAAATTGAAAGCCGTTTCTAGAACGTCCTAAAAACGTCCAATGTTCCAAAGACGTTTTTACGACGTATTTGGAACATTGGACGTTTTTTGGCCGAACATAGGATGTTTTTAGGACGTTTTTAGAACGTTCTAAAAACGGCTTTCAATTTTTTTCCCACTTGGAGTTAATGAGACTTTATGGAACTTTAAGTAATTTTAAGAAATATCAAGTGAATTTACAAAATTGAAAAGAATTTCATCAAATTTTGAAGAATAATAAAGACATTTTAAGGAATTTTATAAAACTCATGAAAATTTTCTGAAATTAGATAAAGAACTAGGATAAAGTTCCGAAAAGCTCAAACCTCTGATTTTCTTGAGACTCCGTATACTTATATATTTTGATGCGCTGATTACGAAAATGATAGTGAAAATTGGCGACTAAGCATTTTTCATGATGAAACTATAAAAATAATGATTTTTTGCTATTATCTCAGCTAATATGGAAAATAAAAAAATATATCTCAAACAAAAGTTGTAAACATCATCGAAATACAAATTTTTTGTTTGAAAGATTTGTTTTTGTGAAAGATTTATTTTGAAAATAAAATATAATGATTTTCATTTAAAAAATACCCATATTCCACGGGTCTTCTCATTTTAAATGGAAATCATTGTAAAATAAAATTATTCTAAAGAGGATGGTAAATGAAAATAGCAAAGGGAATGACAAAGGGAAATGGTAAGGGAATGGCAAAGGGAAATAGCAAAAGGAATGGTAAAGGGAATAGTAAAAATGGTAAAAGGCAATGAAAAGTGGCAAAGAGAATGGTAAAAGGGAATGGCAAAGGAAAATAGCAAAAGGAATGGTAAAGGGAAATGGCACAGGGAATGACAAAGGGAAATGGCACAAGGAATGGTAAAACGGAATGGTAAAGGAAAATGGCAAAGGGAATAGTAAAGGGAAATGGTAAGGGAATGGCAAAGGGTGAAAATCGTCAAAATATATAAGTATACGGAGTTTTAAGAAAATCAGAGGTTTAAGCTTTTCGGAACTCCACCCAAGAACTACAAGATTTTATATTTCAAGCATTAAAAATTCTCAATAATTTTTTCTACAAACAAAAGGTGTACAAAAATTGCATGAAAGGCACAGGGGAGATTTAGAAATAAAAAATATATAAACTTTGCACCGACGACCGACATACTGTACAACTTTCTTCTACAAAAATACAGAAAAAAAATGAATTAATATGAAGAATAGGGGCAAACCTCTTACTACGTTAAGTAATATCAGATCGTTATGATATTCCCGTGTTTGATAATATTATGCTATCGTGAGAAATATGCGCGTTATGTTACTTAATTAACCTTGCACGTTGTCGACCCTTATAACGATCTGACGCAGCTACACCTCCGCAACCGTGAAATGAAATCGAGTAAACGAGATGGTTAATTGATTTAGGGATTACCCAGGAAACGATAATCAAATTTCTTCACTTTCCACAATTTCTCAGATTCATTCATGAAAACAATACGAACATTTATCATTTCAAAGTTAAAACTCTTCATGAAAGGAAATTTAATCACGAAAACATTAATTATTTCAACTGAAAGAATGAGTCATTATTCAATATCTCACTTTAATTTGATTTTATGTTTATAATTAAAAAAATACGCAGATCAATTTTAAATCCATTTGTAGATTTCGATTTGCAGTGCCATTTAAAATCTTTGAAAATACATGATATCTCTTGATACATATGTACTTCTTAAACTCTCTTTAAACTCTTTCTCTATGTTCCCGCACAGAATACATTTTTGTTGGGGTTCTGACAGGGTCCTGGTTAGTTTTCCCTACTTCTAATATTGATCTAACCAAGTTAACTGGCAAGGCCAACACAATACAAGGCCTGTATAACACTTTGGCAGAATATTGCCCTACTTAAGGAAAAAACTGGCCAGGACCTTAGGAAAAACACTGACCGATATACCCCATCAGGATTAAAAACCTATTCTGCGGAATCATTATTATTCACAATATATGATTATTAAACTATTTAATTTTCGGAAAACAAAGTCCTATTATAAATAAGATGTATTAATATTATGTAGAAACAATAAGTGATTTTAAGACATTTTTAAAAAATTTCAAAATAGTTCACGAGAGTTTCAAGATTTTAGTATATTAAACATTTTTTTTATGTATTTGAAGGGATTTTAAATGATATTAAAGAATTTTAAAGGATTTCAAAAAGATTTCAAGTGATTTTAAGGAATTTAAGGAGATTTCAATAAATTTTAAGTGATTCTAAGGAATTTAAAAGAATTTCCAAACAATGTAAGGATTATAAGATATCGTAAAGGACTTTAAGAGATTTTAGTGAATTTTAAGAGGTTTCAAGTGATTTCAAGTGATTCTAGGAATTTTGAAGGAATTTTAAAATATTTTCCAAGAATTTAAAGATATCAAGATTTCCTAAAGGATCTGGGGAGAATTTAAAGCGAAATAAATAGTTTTCAAGTTATTTTAAAGAATATCTTTAAAGAATTCAGGGGATTTGCAAGATTTGAGTGTAAGGGATTTTTAATGATGTTAAAAAATGGCACAGTAGGATTTAAAAAGAATATGAAAAATTTAAAGAAATTTCAAAGTTATTAAAACATGCTGCCAAACGATTTCTAAAGATTTCAAGTGATTTTAAGGAATTTCAAAACGTTCAAAAAAGGTTTCAAAAGTAATTCGGCAATAAAAAATGTTTTAATATTCTTTAGAATTTGTCGAACCTCTTCGAAATTTATTGAAATTACTAAAAACTTTGGTAATTTTTTTAAATCCCTTTAAATTTCTTGTTATTAAAAATTATAAAAATAATATAATAATAAAATGTAGTTTAATAATATTTTTCATGAAAACCTGATCTAAAGTTCCTAGAAATATATTTTTTTGTACTTGTCAACATTATACAAATTATTAAATTTTCCAATATATACATATAACCATCTTTAATATTTTCATAAATACCTTGTTTCATTATCAACAAATTAGTATTAATAAGATATTACTGCCCAATAATGTGAAAATATTTGTATCGAAAATAGAAATGCCGACCGGGGCATTGTCAGAACCCTATTTTAAATAGGGTTAATTGCGGCAATTTCCACACGGGTCGTACAGTTATTATTATAGGATTTTGATAGTTTAATGAAAACACATTTCTTGACCCTAAAATAACTCTTTTAACATAATATTTTAGGTCTTCAAATACCAGACAATTTTTCAATCCTTAAACATCAGAAATAAAATGAATACTTCATAAAAAATATAATTATAAATTATAAAATGAATATTTGAGAAGATGTGAAAAAAATTTAAATTATATTAAGGGCATGTGTTACTTACCATATGAGCAAGTTTTTAAACCCGGGTTTTTTTCTACAATTTTTACATTTTCAAAAAAATTTTAGTCAACATCCGTCCGTATTCACGTTCTTGAAAGATGTTGACTATAATTTTTTTGAAAATGTAAAAATTTGCTCATATGGTAAGTAACACATGCCCTTAACAAATATATAAATTGAAATTCCATTTAAGTTTTGTATGTATAAATTTACATCTATATATGTGACTTAACTCTTTTGGAGGTACTGTAATTTTATCTTACCAAAAATGGTTCTCTACTTGCAAAATATTATTAATATTAAAATATTAGGTATTAAGTTAGGTATAGGTATAATGTTTCGAGTAGGGAAAGGCAATCTATTGCCATCAAAGCGAGTACGTGTAAAGATAAAGCTGATCATCGTCATTGCATCTTCAAGGCTTGCGCTTCAAAGCGAAAATTTAGTTTACACCAGTAGAAATGGTGCGACAAAGTTTAAATCGCTGGAATGCATTACAATGAGTCTCTAACTATAGTAATTTCAAAACTATATAATATATGTAGATTAAAGTAACGATGTTCCGTTAGGTTTTTGAATTGAGTATAGAAAATGAATATCAAATTGTGTTATGTTTTTAGTTTAATATTCTTTTAAATATTGAATTTCATACTGGGAAAAATTTTCCCCAGTCCAGCTGGAAATCGAATCCAGGTCTTTCAGATTGCCAGCCTGGTGCTATATCCACTAAGCACTAATTTTATAAAATTGCTTAAAATCCATAAACTAAATCCCTTGAAATTTCATGAAATCTTTTAAAATTCATGAAATTAATATAGGTGAATTTGTAATCATGCACTTTCCCATTTAGAAAATTCAAAGATCAAGAGAGATATTTTTAATATATATATATAGATATAGATTTTTATCAGAGATTTCACAAAATTTCAAGACATTTTAACTGATTTTAACGAATTTTAAGGAATTTTAAGAGATTCAAAGATATTTCAAGAGATTTTAATGAACTTTAAGAAATTTTTATATGTTTTAAACAATTTTAAGACATTTACAGAAGATTTAAAAGTCTTTAAAGAATTCCAAATAATTTTAAGGGATTTTATTTGATTTACTCCACATTAGAATATAAATTCCGTAACATTTCTTAAAATATTAAAATTTTTTGAAATCCTTTGCAAATTTTTTAACTTTTTCGAATTCTTTTGTTTATTAAAATTCTCTAAAGTCGCTTAAAATCTGATAAAATCCTTTAAGGTGTCTTGAAATCTTGTGAAATCTATAGAAATTTCTATCCTTTTGATAACTCTTTCAAACTCTTATAAAAATCTCTTGACATCTTGTGAAAATTCTTGAAAATCCGTAAACTGGTTTGAGTTCTTTTAAAAATCCTTTGACGTTTTTTAAGACATGTCTTAAGATGCATCTTAAATTCCCTAAAATTAAAAATCACTTAAAATCTCTATAAAATCCCTTGGAATTTCTTAAAAAACCCCACAACGCCGGGTAAATAATTTCTACTAGTAAATAAGTAAAAATAAAATGATTTTCGGAATTTTTTTTCATATTCTTAATCCAAAATAAGCACAAAAAAAATAGAATATCAATTTTCGACACACTATTATGTAGACGTCTGAAACTTCAACCCAATATATTTGAAAGCTTAAAAATTATACACTTTTCTAAAACTGAAAGCATCAGAAATTTTTAAATTTTGAAGATTACAAGAATTTTAATTGATACATTAAAAGGGGCCTAAAAATAAGAGAATTACGAATTAAAAGAATTTAAAGTTTTGTAAAACCAACTTGAAAATATTTATAATGGAAAAAGTGAAACCAACCAAAAGTAACAAAAAATAAATGCAAAATTCACGAAAAAAAATAAATCACGAATTATATAAATACTCGATATTTAAAATTTTCGAATATTTAATTTAAATGAACTTAATTAGATCCTTTGTAATTAATAATGAAAATAAAATGTGACTAACTAAAAATACCGAAAAAATTGAATATTGAATAAAAAATAGAAAACTGATCTTATAACATAAACATTTCACTGAACTGATATTTATATATTATACATATGTATCACAAGCTAGGGTCATAATTGTTTAAGCCATAAAAAATTGTTATTTCCTCCACTTTTTTTTATTATTCATATTCAATCTCCATCCTAAACTTCCTATATAGGGACGGACGATTTATGAACTTTTATTTCCTATGACATTTCAACAACTTCCCACGCAAGTAAATAAATATTTGCCCACTTTGCGAAACTTTTTTTTTATGTAAAACCGACGCTGATTATCATTCTCCCAATTCAATCCCATTTTTATCTCTTTCAACTGCAGAGACAAAATTTCTACAATAAAATAGAATAATTACATTACTTTAACGATTCACGTAATAATCACAAAATTTTATCACTTCTCACCTCTCGCACACAAAATTCGCGAATTTTTTTTGCATTCTTTTTATTTCAACACTTTTGGCACTTGAAGATTAGAGAAACTGTACGACGTAAAGTCGTAAACCCAGTCAAACCCATCATTTCCCTATATGTACTTGTTGCGCTTCTCGTGTATCTTCTATTTTGCACAAGAAATATCTAAATTGTACGATTTTCATGAAAAAGTCTTAGACCACATTGAAAATGATAATAATTTGATTATCAACTTTGTAATTTGAAAGATTGTAAAATGTTTTCAGATATCAATACAGAAAAATCAAAAGTATGTTTGAATGTAAAATTGAATAGTTGGAATTTTGATTTTAAAATTTGAATATGCAAGAATTTATATAATTTGAAAAATGGGAAAAGTTGTTAAAACACTTTATCGTAGCTTACCATATCGTATGGACTAACTTGTTACTGGCTCGTGAAGGTTGTTCTTAATGTAATAGTAGCTTGATGGTGAAATGAGTGTCCGGGGTTGGAGATGACACCCTTATATATACACCCTTGCGCAGCATCCGCGTCTCTTTCTTGCACCCGCTTACAAACACTCGATGTTCTTACCTAACTTATGATTGGCCAAGCGCAAAACACGATACCTCAACATTATTAAGATACAATTATTTCTCAGCTACCGACCTACGTAATCTCCATTATTTACGCGACATAACAAATAACATTATGTATAATAAAATAATTTATTTGTTTACCATCAATTGACAGGAGTTTCTGAAACCTTGCTATATCAAGCAAACCGGAAATGATAAAGATTTCTAATAGGATTGAAATTGAAGCCTGATTAAGGACGTTGGACCCAAATGTTAAGCTCATAATTCCATTCTCCATTTTACTCAACGAATATTATAGATAAATATTTTTTCGCTCTGTAGCGCTAATATTTTTTCCAAAGTAAAACTGTGTACAGAGCGAAAAAAAATATTTAGTTTTGATACTTTTTGCATAAAACGAAGAATTCAAAATCTGACTTCAAAATTCAATATTTTCAATTTAATTAAAAAATATTTGAATTAGATACTTTCTCGCTCTGTGTGCGTAATTCTAGTTAAAAATTGATTAATTGTACTGAGGGAAAAAATGACAAATTTAATATTTGTTGAGTAAAATGAAGAAATCGAATTTTTAGATTAGAAGTTGCCTCGAACACCCTTAATGCATGTGTCAATATTTGCGAAAGATCAAGAACTTTATCCAAATTTTGTATATCGCGCTTTTTAACGACTTAAGAATATCTGGAAAACGTGTACCAAGTTGAATTTTTTACAAGGGTTTAACAAAATATTTTATTTCTTTAATTCTCGTTTTTGCTCACCTTTTGCTAAAAGAAAAAATAATTTAGAATTTTTAATTCTTAAAATATAAAATATTAGAATTCTTTATCTAATTTCTTGAATCTCCATAAGTCTCATGAAATTCCTTAAAATGCCTTTATTATCCTTCAAAATTTCGTGAAATTCCTTTAATTTTCGTAAATTCACTTGATATTCCTGAAAAGTATACTCGAAGACACATGAAATCAGATTAAACCTCTTAAGATTTCTGAAAATCCACTCAATTTTCATAAAATCCCTAGAGTTCCTTAAAAGTCTTTAAAATTACTAAATATCCCTAAAAAATCGTAAAATCCCTTAAAATTTAATATCTTACAAGTATTTAAAATTTCATGAAATCCCGTAAAATCTCTTGAATTTCTTAAAAGTCTTTAAACTTACTTAATACTCCATACAATATCTTCAAATGCCTTTAACGTCCCTCAAAATCTGGTGAATTTCTTTTAAATTTCGTAAAATCATTTAATACTCCTTGATATTCCTGGATGTTCTATACAATTCCTTAAAATTCATCAACCTATCTTTATAACCCTTAAAATGACTAAAAATCCTATGAAATCTTATGAAATTCCTTTAAATTTCGCAAAATCGATTTATATTTCTTAAAATTACTTAAAATTATTCAAAATCCCATGAATTATATCTCTCAATATTATTCAAAATTCCGTGAAATTTCGTTAAATTCTTTAAAATTTTTGAAATTCCAATATAATTTCACCAAATCCTTCAAACTTTCTGGAAATAAATGTCCTTAAAATAACTTAATATCTCATAAAATATCTTAAAGTCGCTTAAAATTACTTAAAATCCCATGAAATCCCTTGAAATTCCTGAAAATCCAATGAAATCTCTGAAGATTATTTAAAATTTCATGCAATTTCGTAAAATCTCAATAAATTTCGCAACACACTTTTAAATTTCTTAACATTATTCAAGATTCCATTATCATGAAATCTCTTTAAATACTTTAAAATTCAATGAAATATATCATAAAATGCCTAAAAATCCCTTAAAAGTCTCTCAAATTACTTAAAATTTCAGAATATATATATATATATATACAGTCAAATCACTTAAAACTACCTTATAATCTCATAAAATCTCATAATTCTGATGGTAACTGATCTGTAAATATACGAATACACCTCTGTTTAATTTCTTAAATAATATTCACTAACCTTAGGTATATATTTTGAAATATTTTTTTGCTTCATTAATAATTTATTTTTCACATCAAAATAATTATTTTTATCACTTTAAATTATTTTCTATCTTTATATAACCTTTTTATTAGTTTTCAAATTCGATACATTCACAAAAATTGTGCAATTTCCAAAGGAACCAATCAGGTTTTCGACAACAATGTGTTCGATATATTGGTAACATATCTTTTTTAAGATAGGATAGGATTAATTAATTAAAATCCTCCCCCAATTGTCCAAAAGTTACTCTTTAAGACAATATAATATAACTTTAAATATACTATTCTGAATTGATTGCAAACGAAATGAAAATTGTGACTTTAAATAATATTTTTAAAATTTCATACATATATATATATATTCAAGATTTTTCGAGAAAATATATTCACACGCGTTAGCTATTTTTATATCAACTCGATATGGCGATTCACTACCGCAAATCTGGATAATGAAATTGGTTAGAAATAAATAACTTTGTCGAAGAGTTTACGTCATTGAATAAAATAAAAAAGGTTCAGAATACAGATTCGGGATATTCTGAGAAGTAAAAAAGTTAATCCATATTTCTGTCAATAACTTATCCTTTTTTATTTTAGTCTATTTCTGTATTTTTTTCAATAGAGCAAAAACGATTGAAAAATTGAATCTGTATATTTACTAATTGAAGTCAGAAATTTAAAATAAACATATTTGATCGAATTGTGTGTTCTTGTCGAATAAATTTGAAAAGTAACTGACAATTTATATACAATGTATCATATTTGAAATGTGAAATATTATTTAGCTATAGGTGTCATACTCTCATCCTTTGAAATTTACAAGCATAACTTTCATGTAATACTCCTCTGTTGGGGGTGTCATATACCATATATGAATATATGAATATTCTTCGTTTAATAATGCATATTGAATTGAAGGACAAACGATAAATTTTCACAATTTGATTACACCAAATGAGAAAAAATAACGAAGATGCAACTAGAAAAAATTTTAAAAATTTCAAATTCTCGAAAATTAAATTAAAATGTACCTATCTATTTATTTTTGTTGTAAATTTTTCTTAAAAATTTTTCACCAAAAAGTTTTCATGAAAAATTGTATACAGAAATTTTTAACCAAATGTTTTTCATGAAAATTTTATAGGTAAACCGCCTACACTTAAAATACAAATTCAATTGCAGCATGAAAAGCTACGAATTGAAAGCTTTATAATAATGCTCACAGCTTTCTTGCGCAATGTTTGCAAATCCCCCGCACACACCATATACAATTTTAAACTAGCAAACCAATACAAGCGCGCTACGCGCACGATTATTTTCTTTTCCTTCTTAACATCTTCAATTAATGCAGAAGCGATCGATCAAGAAGGTTTGCAAAAACAATGTAAGCGAGATCCCCATATTATGTGTTTTTGAAATGAAGACAACATTTTGTAATATGTAAACAAATCAGAAACATATTCGTCATTTGCGATGTAAACAAAAGATACTATAGGTCATTTTGTTAATGAGATAAGTAACTCGCAATTATCAATATAAAATATGATTAAAGAGTATAGGGAATACCCAGGCAATAAAATGTTACGTAAAACTTTGCTATATCTATCTCATTGTCAAAATACAATGCCACAAGTTCGCTTAAAATTGAAAGCATTAAAATCGGTTTCACAAGAAAAGATACAGGAAACGTTTATGAAAAATACACAATTGAAGTAATTCATTGTTATAGTTTGATTGAGAAGAATTTACACGCTACACGTAAAAGTGACATTTATATAAATCAATTTTACGCATATAAAATAATTTAAATTTTATTCAGCTTACTATATTGCTTATATCAAAATCATTTTAAAAATTCTGAAAAATCATGGATGTCATTTACATAAAAGAAGCTTTCAAATAATTAGTTGCAAAAGAAAAGGACAACTATAGTTGCAAATGTATATTTCATCAAATATATATGTATATTTGATATGACAAATCGTGGGATAAACTTCCGAAAAGGGTGGACCTCAGATTATCTTCGGGCTCCGTATACTTATGTATTTTGACGCGCTGATAACGAATATGATACTGAAAATTGGCGCAAATTTGATTTTCATGGTGAAATCATGAATAAACTATAAAAATAATTGTTTTTTGCGTTTATCTTATCTAATATGCAAAATACCAAAAAATTCTTCAAAGAAAAGTTGTAGATCTGATCTAAGTAAACATTTTTCTCTACGAATGATAGTTTCCGAGAAAATTAGAGATATATAAAAATCATTCTAAACGAAATCGTTGTAAAGAAAAATGGTTAAATGATATGGGAAAGGTAAATAGCAGAGGGAAAGGGCAAAGGTATATGGCAAAGCGAAATGGTAAAGGGGAATGACAAAGGGAAATTGTAAAGGGGAATGGCAAAGGAAAATGGTAAAGGAGAATGGTAAAAGGATATGACAAAGGGAAATGGTAAAAGGGAACGGTAACGAGGAATGGCAAATGAAAATGGTAAAGGAGAATAATAAAGGGAATTTGCAAAGGGAAATAGCAAAAGGAATGGTAAAGGGAAATGGCACAGGAAATAACAAAGAGAAATGGCAAAGGGAATAGTAAAAGGAAATGGTAAAAGGGAATGGCAAAGGGAAATAGCAAAAGGAATGGTAAAGGGAAATGGTACAGGGAATGACAAAGGGAAATGGCACAAGGAATGGTAAAAGGGAATGGTAAAGAAAAATGGCAAAGGGAATGGTAAAAGAAAATGATAAAGGGAAATGGTAAGGGAATGGCACAGGGAATGGTAAAACGGAAATGGCAAAGAGAAATGACGCAAGGGGAAATGGTAAAGAGAAACGGTAAAGGGATATGGCGAAGGGAAACGGTAAATGGGAATGGCAAAAGGAAATGGGAAAGGGATATGGGAAAGGGACATTGTAAAGTAGAATACTATAGAGATATGACAAAGGGAAATGGTAAAGGGGAATGACAAAGGGAAATAGTAAAGTGGAATAGTAAAAGGATATGGTAAAGGAAAATGGGAATGGGAATGGCAAAGCGAAATGGTAAAAGGGAATAGCAAAGCGAAATGGTAAAAGGGAATGGTAAAGGGATATGGCAAATGGAAACGGTAAAGGGGAATGATAAAGGGAAATGGTAAAGGGGAATGTCATACTGGTATTTTGCATATTAGATAAGATAAACGCAAAAAACAATTATTTTTATGGTTTATTCATGATTTCACCATGAAAATAAAATTTGCGACAATTTTCAGTATCATATTTGTTATCAGCGCGTTAAAATACATAAAAGTATACTATTGTGAAGAAAATCGGTGATTCAACCTTTTCGAAAGTTCAACCAAATTGTGAATTAAATTATTTAAAGGCTCAATTGAACCCCTATAGTTAAATATATTTAAATCCCGTAAGTCGAATTTACGGTGTACTTTTTTGTCTTTTTTAATTCTAATATTTTGCTTTGAAAATAAAAATCAGCGCCTTCAGGTCTGCATCAGTCTGCACTGATCCTAGAGATTGTTTTCCACTTGAAACCTCAGTTGACACTTTTATTTCAGTCGTGCCATATTTTCTCGCCTTGTCAAGTCGTAGGCGGATGATAGCGGAACAATATGTGTGCCTTTATCTTGAAAAATGTTTAGTTCCTGAGACATCTAATGCCATTGTGCAGAATGTTCCGTATGGGAAGAATCATCTTGGCAAGCACATAATCTGCTGTTAAGCTGATGAACTAGGAGATAGCCATCGTCGTATACTATATACACATACACACATATTTGTAGACAAAGTCTTTTCCTTGTGTCATAGCTAAAACAAGTTTCCAAAATCAGCCTCATAGCCTCGACATTTTATTGCCTCCTAATATTGTTTATCGCTACACCGGAATGCATTTTGAATTGAAAGGGATTTTCACCCTATATTCTCAGAATTAATTGTTTCCGTTTATATCTTAAGGATTTAAGGTAAACTATTTTTAGTGGGTAAATCCTACAAAGATACTATATTAATTAATTGCAACTCATTTTGAAAATTAAACATTTTATATTGAAATGTGGGAAATAAATTAAGAAATAAATATATAATATAATAAAATGACAGCTCAGAAAGCTCGTCAAGACTTTAAGCAAAAAAAGAACGTATTTTTCTTTAAACATCCTTGGAGAGATTGTAAACAATAGAATTTGTAATAAGCGGAAAGAAGAATACCTTTTATACCTTTCGATGTGTTTTGTTATTTGTTATGTCATTAAATAGCACGAAAATGACACCTCTAAATAAGCATAAAACCTTGCTGTGAAATTGTATTAACTTTTGTGCTCATTCAACGAGCACTTTGCTTTTCCTCGAAGCAAAAATATATGATTTGCTAATTCGCTTTTTCACTTTCTAGTCCGAGATCCCATTGTCATTTTGACTCCGTCATATGACTTACCATTGAAAATGTGATTAAATGAATGAATTAATTAAATTAATTATTATCTAATTTTCTGACCTAAAGTCCGTCATTTTGTCCACCAATGAAAATAAATTATATTTGTATTTAAACAATTAAAAATTAATTAAGCATTGTTAATAAATATTCCTCTAAACAAATAATAATAATTTAAAAAAAAAGAATTTTTGAACTAAAAATTTAAACAAATTGTTTTTTAGCACACCTATATAATTTAGAGACCGCCTACTCAGTGCTAATTTAAAGGATCACATCCCCTATGTTTTTCACGTAAACAATATATTAAGAGCAATAAACTTTCTCCTTTAGTGTCGGAAACCGTAATTACTATCGATCGATGAAAATTACTGGTATTGTATTGCAAAATACTCTGGAACAACAAATTTGATATGGTTATTAAATGAGCAGACGCTTTTTTATTCCAGATTCTACACACATTAAGAAAACTGAAATTAAAATTGAAAAAATTACTTAACATAAAAAATTTTCAGGTGAGCCGGAAAGTAGCTGATAGCAAATACAACTAATTTAACAAGAGTTATAATCATCGCCCGATCAGTGCGCAATATGGATAGAAAGGTTTGCTGTGTTGGAAGTAAAAAGATAAAAAAGAATAGAAATTTTTTGATAGAAAAGGATATAAATTTTCTATCCCTTCCAAGTGTACACTTTGCATCCATCAAACGCTATATCCTTTACTATTTTTGTGTGTATATGCATTGTTTTCATTAAGCTCTATCTTTTCCTATCTCTTCACGGAAAAAAATTAATACCAGGCGAATGAAGGAATGAAGATTAACAAGGATAATTTTCGATAAATGAGCTAAGTAAAAGCACTATCTTTTAAAAGAAAATATTAGTGTTTATTTACAGAGCAAAACAAGTGATTTATTTTTCTTATTTTCCGTAAAATTATGAGTTCAATCTATAACCTTAATTTTAATTATTTTACTAGCTATATATGAATATCTGTGTGCCAGCTATATACAATATGTTCGTTGACTATATGATATCGCCAGAACAGTTAAATTGTCAAAGATATTCACTTTGACTCATTTAAGGATATTCCTATATTCCTTAGTTCGTTTCTACCTATTTGTTTAACTATCATACGGAAAAACTTCCCTGCCATAGCCACATTTTTTTTTCGTGTTTCTATCCTTCCCAAAAAATTTGAATCTCTTCTATCCATTTTCTCTATCTTCTTCTATTTTTCAGTCTATCTCTCCGAAAAAAAAATTGAATACCCTAGCGAAAGCTTCGAATTGAAAATCATTCCGAATCAATTCGAGTCATTCCAGATTTAGTATCCGAAGCAAACAGTTTTATTCCAATCTAATCCGAAGAATGTTTTCACTCCGAATTGATCCGAATTAATCAGAATTAATCCATCTCTTCTGGTATTGGCTCTAAATTCTCTCGCGTAATTGTACTTAAATAAACATCAAATAAATGTTCTTATTATATCAATTAATTCTTCTGAGTCTTTAATTCTAAATTGATATTCTTGTTCTTCAACAGAATAACCGGAATCGGTTCCGTAGAATTTCCATATAGAAATTCCATATAGAAATTCCTCAAAATATTCCACAACTTTCCGGAAAAACCTTGTAGAATTTCTTTACGAGGAAGTTCGGTTTACTACAGAAGATTTTGCCTCCCGGATCTAACTTGGGGGGTCTTCGAAGATCCGCACTGCTCCAGGTATCGTAAACCGTACTTCCTCGACGAAGTCCGGCTTCCTAAGAAAGATTTTGCCCTCTCGAAACTATCTTGGGGGTCCTCGATATTCCACGCTGCTCCAGGTGTCGTAAACCGAACATCCTCGAGGAAGTCTGATTTTCTACTGAATATTTTATCCTCCTGGGTTTAACATAGAAATTCCACGCTGCTCCAGGTGTCGTAAACCAAACTTCCTCGAGGAAGTCCGGTTTCCTGAGAAAGAGTTTGTCCTTTCAAAACTAACTTGCGAGTCCTCGACATTCCACGCTGCTCCAGGTGTTGTAAACCAAACTTCTTCGAGGAAGTTCGGTTTTCTACAGAAGATTTTGCCTCCCAGGATCTAACTTGGGGGTCTTCGAAGATCCGCACTGCTCCAGGTATCATAAAACGAACTTCCTCGAGGAAGTCCGGTTTCTTGAGAAAGATTTTGCCGTCTCGAAACTAACTTGGGGGTCCTCGACATTCCACGCTGCTCCAGGTGTCGTAAACTGAACTTCCTCGAGGGAGTCTGGTTTTCTACTGAATATTTTATCCTCCTGGGTTTAACTGAGAGTCATAGAAATTCCACGCTGCTGCAGGTGTCGTAAACCAAACTTCCTCGAGGAAGTTCGCTTTACGACACCTAGACCAGCTTGGAATGTCGAGAACCCCCAAGTTAGTTTCCAGAGGGCAAAATATTTCTTAGGAAACCGGACTTCCTCGAGGAAGTTTGATTTACGACACCTGGAGCAGCGTGGAATGTCGAGGACCCCCAAGTTAGTTTCGAGAGGGCAAAATCTTTCTTAGGAAGCCGGACTTCCTCAAGGAAGTACGGTTTACGATACCTGGAGCAGTGCGGATCTTCGAAGACCCCCCAAGTTATATCCGGGAGACAAAATCTTCTGTAGAAAACCGAACTTCCTCATAAAGAAATTCTACAAGGTTTTTCCGGAAACTTGTGGAATATTTTGAGGAATTTCTATATGGAATTTTTATATGGAAATTCTATGGAACCGATTCCGTAGAATCTTTCCACGTGGGAAGGTGGGATCCTAAAAACGAAATTAAATATAAATTTATCGTGTTTGTGGTCCGCATCGCACTGTAAAAAAAAACATCATTTCAGGACCAAATTTCGGTATTAAAATAGTACGCTTCGAAAACAGTCCAACTTTTATTTGATGCCAAAAAATATCATTTTAGTACCATTTCTCGACATTAAAAGAGGACCTAGTGAGTATCAAATGTCATTAATGTAATTTATGCAAACAAATGCATGCTGGACTGACAATTATAAGGTTATTGTACAAGACGGAATTTGTATCCGGACTAAAAAATTTAATTCCGATTTAATCCAAAGGAATTTTATGTCCCTAAACCTGGAATTACATCATCTAATCGAAACGGGGGCTACATCATATAATTTTGTCCTTATTTTGTGCTAATTTATGCTGAAAATTTTAAATTTTGTGCTCCGTAATTTTTCGAAAAAATGCATAGTAATACCAACTTCAGTTTAAGCTAGAACTCCGGTATTAGTAACTTCCAAATTATTGTTCATATAAAATTTTTCTTTGCACAGGAATTAAGTGCTCATATTTAGTGCTCTTGATCTAGACTATTTCGGAAATGCTAACTCTTATTATATTTTTAATGGGATTTTTCCATTTTCCATAAATTTTCTACTTTTAAAGTATTACTTAAAAACAAATTTTCTTTGCACAAGAATTAAGTGCTCATTTAGTGCTCTTGATCTAGACTATTTCGGAAATTCCAACTCTTTTATTTAGTTTTTTAAAAGAGTAATAATTTCCGAAATTGGCTAGATCGAGAGCACTAAATGAGCACTTAATTCCTGTGCAAAGAAAAATTGTTTTTGAGTAATATTTTCAAAGTAGAAAATGTATGGGAAATGGAAATAGGTCTTTTAAAAGAATAAATAAAAGGGTTGGAATTTCCAAAACAGGCTAGATCGAGAGCACTAAATGAGCACTTAATTCTGATGCAAGGAAGAATTTTATATCAACAATAATTTGGAAGTTACTGATACCGGAGTTCTAGCTTAAACTGAAGCTGCCATTACCATGCATTTTTTCGAAAAATTAAGGAGCACAAAATTTAAATTTTTCAGCATAAATTAGCACAAAATAAGCACAAAATTATGATGTATAGCCCCCGTTTCAATTAGACCTGAATCCCATTCAAAAGTAATC
>UCOK01015714.1:0-67266 GCA_900474325.1 Synergus umbraculus
TAATCCCTATCTTTAGAGTTTACGATGTCTTAACACCCTTGACCATACAGATGTTTTATTATCGCTTTGATGGGGGGGCCTGTACCGGGCACCTCGGTCCCAGTTTAAATATAAGGAATTCCCACTCCAAGGGTCTCGAGTGGTCGATATAAAAAATCATAAAATGCTAATGAAGGGACAGTTTTCCCCTCTACAGAAAAATTAGGAAAGAGTAGGAAAAGGGAGGAGGACATCTCTAACTCTGAGGATGTTCAGATTTGCTCAGACCCAGAAGCGTCAGATCTTTTGCGAACTCTGAATCGGTCGGGTCGTTTTGTATAAACGCGCATCAACCCTAATTATAATAATTGATGTTTCGATTTATTTAAAAATATAAAATTACCATTAATTGAATAAGTCGTGTTTATTTGTTGTTTTTCCTTCCACGAAATAGTTGGATTTTTCAATCCTTCAAGCGACTATCCACGAAATCAACGTTGGAAGTAAGCAGACTCGACAGAATCACCGACCGGATTTGAATTCGTTTGTTATTACGCGCCTTTTCCATCAAGGCGCGTCACAATTGAAAACATAATCTCCAAGCTCCAAACCTCTAACTACGCCACCTTTGATTTGATCTCTTTGACCTTTATAGGTATATAACCTAAACATCATTTTATCCTTCTTTAATCCGCGCAAATAAAAAAGGGAAGCATATGAATTTCTGAAAACGAACATGACAAGTAATCACTGGCATTGTTTATTATTTCCCAGCTGTCAATAAAACATTGTTCAATGTTTTCAAGAAAGGAACAGCTGATTCAACGCACCGGTAAAAGTGGAGTTGGACGAAGATCATTTTTGAATCTGTTGGTCACAGAATTTCGTAGTAGCAAATCTAAAGGTAAATTCATTTATTGATTGCATTTTCAGATATAAAATAATATACGCTTTGCAGTAATACAGAAGGTGACGCTAGATTTTGCAAGATAACCTCTAAATCCCTACATGAATCTTATATCAACATTATTGATTAAAAGTTGCTATTTTAAACAATAAAGTTTGACCTTTTTAACTCTACTGCGGACTACATAAAACTCGCTAAACCAATTTATTGAACTTTATTTTACAGACGCAAAGGAACAAGTTTTGGCAAATCTAGCAAACTTTGCTTACGATCCAGTCAATTACGATTATTTAAGAGAGTTGCAAGTGACAAAACTATTTTTGGAGGTTCTATCCGAAAACAACAAAACTCTTGTAAGATTTGCGATTGGAGGCATTTGCAATTTATGTTCCGGTAAGTGTTATATTTTATCATTAATAAATATTAGGAAAGTTATAAAACAATAAAAGTTAAATGCTTTAAAGGTCTGAAATTTAAAGTTGAATTTATTCGTATCACTTTACAGATCCTAAAAACAGAGAATACGTTCTACAAAACCAAGGAATCCCATTGGTCTCTTCCCTTCTTTCTTCATCCGATGAAGAAACGGTTTTATCAGCAATTACAACTCTCATGTTCCTAATAACTCCCTCATCAAAATCGGAAATAATTTCGCCCCAGATAATCAACTGTATGATCAGTTTCTCACAAGTCAAAAACTCTCGAATTCGCAACCTAGCTTCGATTTTCCTAACCGACTATTGCAATTCCGAAGAAGTTGAGAAAAGTCGCAAAATTGCTCGGGAAAGCCTGAAATCCATTCCATTGACTCATGAACAAAAAGGCCTGTAGTAAGAAGAAAGAAATCATTTCCATCATGAAGGCGAAGACACTTCGCACTCTATTTACATCTGTTAAAAAATACTGCACGATTCCTCAGGAGGTGGAGAAAAATCAGAAGAGTCTCGTTTCAAATATCAAACCTGGAAGTCGAGTTTCGATCCTCCGAGTAATTACGAAAGAAGATGTTTTAGCTTTTGCTCAATTAACCAACGACTACAATCCTATTCACGTCAGTTCGGAAAGAAATATAGCTCATGGTGCTTTTCTCAATGGATTATTGTCAGGAATTCTTGGAACAAAATTACCAGGACCTGGGACGCTTGTGGTTGAACAAGTTTTAAGGTTTCCAAAACCTTGCTTTGTCGGGGACACAGTCGAACTCTCGGTAGAGATAGTGTCAGTGAGAAAAATAATTAAATGTAAATACAAGTGCGTAGCGAATGCGAACACAGTGGTTTTGGAAGGGGAGGCAAAACTGATTAAAAACGAGGGTATAACTCAGAAAATTGTGAGTTCAAATTAAAATTGCCAAAGCCTTTAAATTATAAAATGGCCAATGATTTTGAGGCTCTAAAATGTAATTGAAAGTATTTATCGTGTAAGTTTTTGGGAATCAGTATTTAATATTTCGATAGCAAGTGATGACTTTTTCGGATGTTTATACTTAATGTAAGACTAAATATGTCGCAATAGGTCGTAAGCGAGTTAAGTAGTCTAAATGTATAGAATTTCGCACTCTAAGCAGTTGGATGTAATCAATTTTTAAATTGCGCCATCAGTGACCTGCAGATAATTCGAAAAAGGAGGTTTTGCATTCACATCACTATTCGACTTGTGTCAAGTGAGTTCTGTTTAAAATAATTTTCAAACATAGAAATTATGTCATATAAATTTTAATTTTAATCTAGATTTTTGTGATTTTGGATTTCTTTTAAAGCAGTATTCCATTTAATTTGTTTAGGTTGTGGTTTTAAATATATAAATTGTTTTTTTCAGTTCCAATTCAACTATGCGTGCCATAATATCAATAGTATTTTTGTGCATTATTTTTTCAAATGCACTAAAAAATAACCAATCCCGGGGAACAAATACTGCAAAAGAAATTACAAAATCGCATTTGCCACTTGGTTGTTACTGTGGAGTTTTTATGAGTGGACAATTTAAAAAGGGAAGCAAGGAACAACCAAAAGGAACTCCGGCCCTTCTTCATCAACATTCGGAAACTTGTCCGTGCAATCAAGCTGGGAACAAAATTTGTATGAACAAATGCCTGGACGTTGTGAGTACACAAATTTCCAAAATCAATACTAGTTTTGTGTCTTGAATCTTAAAATTCTATTCTATCAATACATAATAAAAAAGACTTTGAAAACCAGATTTTATTGAATTTATCTTTCAAATTTGAAGGCCCTTAAATAAAAAAAATTTGTTGAAACCCACGACTAGAATTGGAAATCGCGATTTTATGATTGAAAAGTTCTGAACGTTCAAATGAACGAATTTTTGTATTGATTGTATTTGTAACTACAAAAAGTTTTTAAATATTGATTAATTTACATTGAAAATAATAAAGAATTAAATATACCTGTAATCCTGATTGTTATTTTTAGTTGGCACAATATTTCTGGATAAACTATAATTAAAAATAAATATTTCGTTCATTTGAACGTTCGAAACTTTATTCACATGCGATTTTAAAGTATGACTCCTGATGCACCCTAAAATCACTATCTCCGAAATGATTCTCAAAAAAGATATCCCTTCCTACAATCCTCTCATTAATCTCTTTATTTTCTTTGTTATTTCCAGATAATAAAACACTTGCCAAACAGTCAAACAATTCTTTGCGGATCCATGGACCGTGACTGTTTTAAAGAGCGCGTAAGTTTCAAATTATAAAGACCCCTTTTTGCTTTACACTCATAGAATTAAAATTCTCTAACAAATATCCTTTTATTTTCAGGCATACCTTTTCATAAAGAATTGCAAAGACGAATGGATAAACACAAATTTATCAGCTGGTAGAGAATATTGTTGTAAGGATGGTCGCTCTTACAAATGTCCACTTTAACGTTAAATCTTACCCCTGTAAAATAAGATTATCTTAAAAACTAAATTACATTTTACCTATTTGTTATATTTAATACTACATGCATGCAATAAACATCGTCTTTTCTAAATTCTAAGTTATTTTCAAAAATCCCGCCCTAGTTTATAATTAGAACCAAATCTCGACTCTGTTAGCTTAGCCGAGAAATCGTGCTCCTGGTCTAAGATTAATGCCTGAGAGAATCTATATTTAGATTCTGTGTCAGAAAAATGAATTTTCCAATTTTCACGACAAGGACGTAGTTACGTGTGTCTCAAGTTCTCTTTCACAGTAGTTTTTTTCCGTGTTTACCTTAAAAACTTCAAAATTTCAAATTTAAAACCTAATTCAAAATTGATATCGGGTCAAGTTCAGGTATAACCTCAATAATCAAGGGTACTTCTTGATTATTTTAAATCATCGATTAGTTGGCAAACCCTCTGATATGAAACGCGTGTGTCTTTAAAATTAAGTTCTTTTGAAATTGACTTCGTAAAAAATTCAGTCACTTTAAATTTCAGTTCTTAAAAACTCTTTAAAATTTGCTTTCTTAAATATTCAAGTAGATCAAGTCAAACTAAATTATCTCAAACTGTTTGTGGTAATCAAAAAAAAAAAAAAGGGAAAAGTGCAAGTTATGTAAAGAAAACTGAGTCTAGTTTGATTTATGGAAAATGTGCGCGCGACTTTTGACATGTCCTTTGTGTTCCCAGCCTGGATTTCTGACACTAGATGCTCTTCGAAATGGTCTTGTTAGAGTCGCAACTCGACCACTCGTTTGTCCAGTTTGCAATGAAGTTTTATTGGGAATTGATAAACTCACAATCCACTTATTTGGTCACACGATTAATCAAAATAATATGAACGTGACCCAGGAATCTAAAATTCTCGATGTGGAAACTACCAACAATGTGCAGATCCTTCACAATATTCAGACGATTCCTTTCCAGACATGGAATTTGCTGAAGACTCAGAATATGAACATTCCTCAAGTAGGGGAAGTCCAGGAAAAATTATCTTCCACAAGACAGGAAAGACAATCCTTCCCTGCGAAAGAAAACAAAATTCTGCTGAATCCTCAGATTTCTAATGAAAATCGGGAACAGAAACAACCTCGAGTGATCTTTTTACAAAATTTGACTTCCGATCAGATTTTTCCTGCGAATCTAGGCCAGAATGAAAATGGAATCAGGAACTTAAATTGTGGATATCGGGCGATTCAAGAAAAACTAATTTCTCAGGTACAGGAAAATCAAGAAAGACACCTAAAAACATTGGAATCAAATTCGGCTCAAAATAACCCAACTTTGATACAAAACAATTCGAATCTGATTCAAAACAATAGATCTTTGATTCATCAAAATGAAAAATCTGTTCCTAATTTGCAACTAGGGACGTTAGAGAATTCTTGGATTCAGAGTAATTCTCAGATAATTGATCAAGGGAGTCTGATAGTTAGAGAGCCTTCTGGAAGTTTACAAGGTACTCAGGTTTCAAATTTATCAATTAATGGAAATGAGAAAAAGAGTTCTATCTTAGCGAAGCCTCCTGAATTGACAAATTCAAAAAATCAGAGTGAGTTCCCAAATCACGAAAATGAGACTGGATTAAAAATTTCTCCAATGGGAAATGAAGATGAGACTAAGAAAAAAGGTCAAAATGAGATTCTTCCTCATTTGAAAACTTTTAGATTGCTGGCTTCAAAAGAAAAAATGGAGAGGTGCAATATTTGTGGCTATCGGTTTGACGATAGAAAGATCCTGATTATGCATAAACAATTGGTTCATTTGATTGAAGAAAAGGATTTAAATGTTAGACCTGAGGATTTGTTGAAGAATTATCCTTGTCATTTGTGTTCAAAGGTTTTTAAAATGAGGGGAAGTCTAATGGTTCATATGAGAGTGGCACACACTAGCTTCAATTTAGGTAATTTAAAAAAAAATTTTATCACTAATTAATTAATTATCTATGTCCTGTTTTTATTCTTCTATTTGATTGTTCAATGTAGGTTCTTTAACCAAAGATTCTGAATTGTCACCATGCAATGAAAATAGTTACAACTGCCCAACTTGTGGAAAGAGTTTCAAGAAGGTAGTGTTGTGAAATTTTAAATAATCTAAAAAAATTGAAACTGAGTATTCGGATTCTGATAAAAATATTTCTAGGAGCAGCACGTGACGCAGCATTTAAAAACCCACGAGGGAAAGCAGTGGGAGTGTGATATCTGTAGTAAAATGTTCACAACCAAGTATTTTTTGAAAAAACATAAAAGACTTCACTCTGGTGAGATGCCGTACAAGTGTAATATTTGTGAAAAAACTTTCACCTTCCAACAGTCTTATCACAAACATAGATTGTATCACAAAGATGATAAACCGCATACTTGTACGACTTGTGGAAGATCTTTCAAAGAACTTTCCACTTTGCACAATCACGAAAGGATACACACAGGGGAAAAGCCTTTCGCTTGTGAAACTTGTGGTACATTTAATTAATTAAAAATATTCTTGTAAATTAAAAATTTTATTCACTAGCCAACTAACGTGTTTTCGATTTTCTGTTTTTCTTTACAGTTACTAATACACTAATCTGGAATACCTCTAGAAAATTTTGATAATCTTAAATAAAAGAAATGATGCATGACCTAACAATAAAATCCAAAAGACTGGTGAGTTTTTTAAAAATACTTTCCAAATGATAAATTTGTAGATTAATTTAAAATTTCTTTTTGATCAGGAAAATGTTTTCGACAACGAGTTTCTTATTTGGTGCACAGAAGGATTCATACTGGAGTCATGCCTTACAAATGTACAATTTGTGAAAAAAGCTTCAGATACAAAGTAAGTTTTTTCTATTTTTAAAAGCTGAATTGATTTTCAAATTTATTCTTCGATTTCTAACTTTTAAATTAAGATTTGAATCTCTGAGCCCAAATAATGTCAAAAAAAAAAAAAGAACTAATGCAATTTTAACTTTTGCAGGTAAGTCAAAGGACCCATAAATGTCAAGTATCTCAACCTGAAAAATCAACAGAATCTTCAGAAAATATGATTCAAAGATTACTTCAAATTTCGGAGCCAAAAGAAAGCAAAACTTTTGAAGTGCAACCACATCAAATTGACACAGACTGCAGCGAAGGTAATAAATTCATTTTATTAATGAATACTGAAGGTCAACATATTCTAACCAGAGAGTCTGATGTGAAAAATGCTAAATCCGTGAATAAGGAACCCAATATACAATCCACAAGTGTTGAAAATTCAGAAAAGCAAGACCAGAATATTTGGACACAGGAGACACATAATATAAATTTCAAAGAGTCAATGGACGTTACTACAAAGGAACATACAAACAATGAAAAATTGCATTTGGAGGATCCACACGATTTTTTTTCTATGGTGATGTCACCTTTGGACAACGATTTATCTAGTCCTTCAACAGAGATGGAACATTTGAGACTTTCAAGTCCAGTTGAGAGAGAAAATGGAAACGAGAGTGCTGAAAACTTTTCACAGAGTCGAGATAGTTTAAAAACTATTGGAATTGGAGGTAGCAATGTGGAAAGATTTGAAGAAAATCATATAATAGAAAGCTCTTTGACAACTATGCATAATGAAACAATAGATGACGAATCTCTCAATGAACTTATTTATGGCATTAATCGAGACTAATGTGTGGTGTACTTTAAATATTGGAGTTTATTTAAACCTAGCCACCCTAAAAACTTCTCCAGTGCTCATGTGGAAAACTTTGAGATTCCTAGCAAAAAAATTCTCTGCAAAGTTACAGAAGAACTGTGAATGTACTTTTTAAAATTACCTGAATATCCTGGATGTTTACTTAAAAAATGACAACTCCCAGGAAAATTTAAGTTCCTTTATAGTACAGAACATCTCGAAAAGATGTGTAAAATTCCGCCTTCCGGAATTGTTCTGCAAAAATAAGAAAGAAATTATTATTGCTTTACAACATTTTAAATTACACTAAAATATAGTATATATTTATTTATGTAAAATTACCTTTATCAACACGAATTCTTGAAAAAATGTCCAAGATTTTTTCTCCACTCTATCATTGAAGTCTATTTGAAACCATTAAATGCGTTCCAGTTTGCGTTCCAGAAGCCGGTACAACACTGAGAAATATTAATAAATTATTACTTTACAGACTAAAAAACTAAGTAATAAAAAGAAGTATCAAGTAATAAAATAAAAAAATCTCTACCTGTAACAGAGAAAAAACAATAATTGCAAGTTTGAAGATAAGATGTTCGATGAAAATAATATCAATAAAGGACAAAAATCTTACTTACATTTATAAAAAATCTGAAAGTCAACAAAATATTAAAATAATATTCTTAAATAATTATAAACATTTTATTCAACAAAAATACCTTAGATAAATGGCCTTATATTTTTTTATGTTCAATTACCTGCGGACATATAAAAAGATTAATATTTACAACCAAAAAAAGTTTTCTGGATGAAGATAATATCAACAAAGAATACAAATCTTATTACTTACATTAAATGTTTTATAAAAAACATGAAAGTCAAAAAAATATTAAAATAATATTTTGAAATAATTTTTGTTATGCTGATTTACCTGTGGACATATAAAAAGATTAATATTTACAAACAAAAAAAGTTTCCTGGAATAAAAAATCATTATATTATAATTTCAAAAATCCTAATAAAAAATTAATTAAATTATCCTGCAAAAAATGAATTGTAGAGATTAAAAAACTTAGTAATATTAAAAAAAAGTATCAAGTAATAAATTAAAGGATACAGACAAAGTTAATTGAAAAATCTTTTCCTGTAACAGAGAACAAACAATAAATGCAAGTTTGAAGATAAGATGTTGGATGAAAATAATATCAATAAAGGATAAAAATCTTACTTACATTTATAAAAAATCTGAAAGTCAACGAAATATTAAAATAATATTCTTAATTAATTATAAACATTTTATTCAACAAACATACCTTAGATAATTGGCCTTGTATTTTTTTATGTTCATTTATCTGCGGACATATAAAAAGATTAATATTTTAAAGCAAAAAAAGTTTTCTGGATGAAAATAATATCAACAAAGAATTACAAATCTTATTACTTACATTAAATTAAATTAAATGTAAATCTTACTTACATTAAATGTTTTATAAAAAATCTGAAAGTCAAAAGAATATTAAAATAATATTCTGAAATAATTTTTGTTATGCTGATTTATCTGTGGACACATAAAAAGATTAATATTTACAAACAAAAAAAGTTTCCTGGAATAAAAAATCATCATTATATTATAATTTTAACAATCCTAATGGAAACTGGATGTCTAGTGATCTGGGAATTAGAAATTCCTGGGTATTCCCGGTCTTTTTTTAATTTGATAAAGTAGAAAAATGTCGATTTTTCAATAAAATACAGAATTCCTGGGTTCTCCAGGTATGTACCTATTTTCCTGTTCGCTAGACACCCTGAAAAAAATAATTAGATTATCCTAGAAAAAAAGAATCAAAGATTAATATTTTATCCTTTAAAAAACAATGATTAATAAATTTCGTTATATATTTTGAAAGGATACAGAAGTTAATTTTAAAATCAGAAAATTTATCCAAAAGGATAATTTTCTTTAAAAAAAAAATAGTTAATAGTCCTGAAAAAAAGAGTACACAAAGAGAAAATATGTTCTAAAACGACATGAAGTCGAATAGAAATCAATGTGAGACAAAAATGAAAATCATCATGGTGACTGTCGTGGAATATATAAATATTATAAATTGTTAAATATCCATGCATCTATAGATGGACTGACATATAACGCAGTTCCTCTTTTACTTTTGGGAACTTTTTGCTCGAGATCCTACGTTAAAGAAAAAATATTTTCTTCAACTCGAGCACATCCTGCGATATCAAAAACGATTATTGGCCAACCGGTTGTACCAAAAATCTAGGAAAAAGTATCTTTAAATGAAATCAAAGATATTTATTCCCAATGCTACCTACTTAAAATTACATTAGATTCACACCAGAAGAAATTACCTGCCTATACCTAGCTATATTTAAAAATGCAAAATCAATCACACCAACACACACACTCCACGATTCTCATTCACACCGCCCCGGTGTTAAAGAACCTAAACCTAGGGATTACGTCCCGGAACGCATCCAACACCTGAGCTTATGGGGCCACATTAGGGCACACACATACCAGCTCCTACCCTGAAATCATGCACCGTTTCATAAATTTGAGAAATATTTCTTGTTAACAAATTTTAATTTAATCCGGTTTTTATTTTGAGACAAACGTTATTTTAATCAACTAAATTATGCAAAATGAGAGAAATTTAGAATTTTTCAAGTAAGACGCAAAGACACAAAAACACATTCACACAAATTTTGCGCCTTATTTGATTAAAAAATAAAACGGTGTACGCTATTTCCATAGGTTAAACCATTAGTAAATTTCGAGAAGTTAATTACTTTGCAGCAGAGTGCATGAGAAATTAACCCCTCGATAACATCCTATTCTAATTATATTTTAAATAATTATTTTAAAAATAGACTTTAATTTCATATTCTATTTTCGTAATTTTAATTTTCACTAAAGAAATATACTCAAAAATATCAAATTTTACATTTAAGAAGAAATGAACTGCAGTCAAAAATTTATGTTTAAAAAAAGGAAAATTGAAAAGCAATAACTTTTAATTTAAAAAAATATTTGATATTACTCATAGAAAAAATCTTTTGAAACTTAAATAAAAAAAAATTAATTTATAAAAAACAATTCAATTCTCAGGTGTTCATCGCATCAAAGGAAAAGACTGAATAAAATATAATTACATAATCAAAAAACATAATTAAAAGCCCTTTGATTCGTGAACTTCCCGGTCACAAAATCTTTCCTTGGACTCATGAATTTATTTCTGATCAATGTTTCTGTATGAAACATTTGGTTAATAAAGTAATTTCTTCCAAATTGCAATAATATTGTCTCCAATTACGATAAGAGTAAAATATTAAAAATTAATAAAATTAAAGTCCAAGGAAAGCCTACTCTAAAAAATACAAAAACACTGTCCACTCGCTGGAATACCAGCGGTCACCATGAGATTTTTTTAATTATAATTACAACCTGTCTCCTAACAGTTCGGACCTTTCATCCCTGTTATGCTGGAGACAGGAGGAACTTTAAATCTGACTCACATTTACAGCAAAAGAGGTGAGCAGAACTTCGATTAGTTTGAATCCATAGTATTGCAGTTAAATCCATTTTACAGTTGTTGTCCATGATATACGATAATCCTCATCGATGAAAATTTGCACTGAAGTAAACACTATCTGAAAAAAATTAATAATTTTATGAATTGTTCAATAGACCAGAAAAGATTTTTTAATATAAAAAAATTTAGGAATGTTTTCTAATGGGAAAAAATCTGTATGAATGATTTTATAATTTAATCTTTATACTTTTATCAACGAATTTATATAGAATCAATCACACATAGATATAGTTAATTTCAATATAGATTATTACATTTTTCACAAATTTATACGACATTGTAGAAAAAGCGAAAATCAAAAAATTGAAATATTACTGAATTATAGGTCCAAATATTTCTTTGAATTATACATACTTTAGACTTTGATGTCAAAATAAATGTAGAAAACTCCATAAGCTCCATAATTAACAATCTGAAGTCGGAGGACTAACAATTCGTAAAACAAAGTCTTTTCCATTGTTCATATAAACGACCGAAAATCAAGATGGCGGTTCATGTCCACTCTGACCCAGAAACATAACCTTTTAGTTCACTTTTAAACAACTTCAAGTTTCCATCAAACCCGGGTTTTTTAATAGGGAAAATCAAATTATTAACTCCCAAATTACGTTTGTTCTTCGATTTCGTGGCCCTTCGTCAATAGTTTTTCACCATTTTTGGTCTACGCGAAGACTGAAAATTGCCACTAGATTTTAGGTTTGCATAATGCTAAAAACGGCCAGCTATATGATCGAACGACTTTATTGCATTTAAACTTAAAGATTCCACACTACACAAATTGATAAAACTGCACGTAAATAATTAAGAATATTAAATAATGTTGGACTACAACCCGACGCGACCGACGCGACGCGACGCACTTTAGCCGGCCGGGTATTCTCCGCCATCTTTGTATGAATCACTTCCGGTTCATATCAAGCGGAAGTGGTTCACATCAAAGATGGCGGAAATCTTCGCGGGAAATTGAAAATTTCTGTAAATCTTATATTGATAAAATTGCAGTACAGAAACAGAAGTTATAAAATCCCAACCATCTATATATAATATATATTTCTAATCAGGTTTCTATAATTAAAAAAACTTGATAACATTGAGCATGGGGTAAGTGATGAGTTCGCATCCATGCATTGGATAATTCCTAACCAAACTGTTTCTCAAGATATAAAAACAAAGAAAAGAACCAAAAGAATTGTCAGATAATTACCACAAAGACGAAAGACTACAAAGTTAACACTTCTCGCATCATTCATAACTCCTGGCCTCTTGCAAGAGAGGAGAATAAATTATTCCCAGGTAAGCAGGTGTCTTTTTCACGAGGTAGATCATTTTTAAACTAATTGTCAATCTTGTCTATTATCATTAAAATTATTTGTAGTGAACTATCCGATATATCCAGAAGATGACGACACTCTGCCAGTAACTTCATTTTTCACTAAAAATCGAAGGGAAGTGGGAGGATAAAGAAACATTTCCCAGTCAGCGTTCAACTCTGCAACTGGCTTCAGACCTCAGTTGGTTCGACACATTCAGTTTATTCGCTTCGTAACAAGCCTGTTTCAGCCTGTTTTCCCTGTCTGTGTCCTCGGCCTCGAGAGTGTGTTTCGTGTGTTGCTTCCCTTGTTTCATACGTGTTAGTGTGCGCGAGCATTATACTCGCGCTCCTCGCACTGACTCGCACGTATCGTTCTCAGAGAGGAACACCCTGCACATATATCCATCTGTTAGTGTGCAATTGTGTATGTGTCGCTCCCCAACTTCTGTGTTCCCGATTGTGTGCAATAGTGTCGTCGTCCTGGTCGTGTGCAGCAGTGCGCGAGAGAAAAGATATTTCCTCGCTGCTCGCGATGCTCCAAGCATGTTTTTCCGACATTCAGGTAAATCTTTAATCCATACTTTTCCTCTTTTGGACTCTGATTTCCTTCCAAAAAACCCATGAAAAATGCACGAAGCAAGTTAAAACAGGCAGAGAGAAAACTCGTCCTCCATTACTCAGAGAGAGCAAATGGTGGCCTGTCGACTCTTGTCTGCAGACCTTTGTTACTTTTGTTATTGACTTCCACCAGGAATTGATATTTCCCAGTCCAGTTTTAACGAGTTTCAAGAAAATAAGGGAATCTGTATGGAAAAGTTAACCTAGTGCAACGACGGGAAGCATTTTTGGAGTAACGAAGTTCCGATTTGTAGAAGTCTGTTTCCAAGTGTTATGATTCTCGGTGGGTTACTGCTATCGCTCGATGACGACGAGACACGAATTGCGCATCGCTCTTTTCGTCAATTTTGGTATCGTGTTTGTTATCGACGAGATAAGAGAAGTTCTCTCTAGCGAAGGAGTTTAGGGGTTTGTGAGTTTTCGGGGGTTTCTGGGTTTGAGGAGTTGAGTCGAGGGAGGCAATTCCAGTTTGTATTTTTAGACAGGTCCCGACCAACCGATCGCCTTTTTCCAGTTTACGTTCCATTCTCACAAGGCCCTTTTTCGATTTTTCTTGTGTTGCAAGATTATGAAATCTTGAGTCTTTTGAACTTCAGCTAGTGCATTTTGGAATCATTTTTTTAATATATGTGTATACAATGTACAGTTATTTTTTGGATTTGTTTATTTCTTCGGTTTACTTTTTTTAAAAACGGATTTTTTTTATTTTAAATCAATTTTTCGAATTTATTTTCTTTGTCTTATTTTTAGATATTACTGTTTCGTCATGCTCTTTTTGTTTTATTTGAATTTATAATTTATATATATATATATGTAGATCACCTTTATATTCTAGAGGATAAATCTTTAACGCGTGGATTTCGTGGAATACGGGGAAAAATTAATCCATATTTTCGTGAGGGAATTTTATTCACTTGATAATATTTCTGCGTACTTGTTCTTTTGTACCTACAGTACTGTACATTTTTTCAAACGACAAAGAAAGTTCCTTAGAAGAGAGGTTTTAATTTTTGTATTGATCAAAAAATTTTGCGTTTATATCAGCTTTGTTTCAATTTTTTTTTTAATTTTTACGTGTAGAACTTAAATTACAAAAGTGACCCAATTTTGACTTAAGGTGACTCAGTCTTCATTGCAACGTATTCAAATGACAAGGTTCTTTGTATGAACTTGCATATTGAAAGGTTCTAACTAGGATATGAAGCTCAGGAAGTTACAAAATGCCATATAAATTGTTTTAGGAAAACAAGTTCAAAATACATACTTTACATCAAAATACAATAATATATATTGTTACAATAATAAAACATTGTTTAAATAATTTTAATAACAACGGATCTATTTTTGACAATTTATTTGCTACAATTTACTTTTTAATTCAATACTTTTAGCATTTGTTTGTCTTTTTTTCTATATAAATAAAAAAGCTGGTAAATAAAAAATACTAGTTATTGATCGAGAAAATAGGTAATTGTATTCCACCAACTTATTTGTGCAATAATGACAATATGGCCCTGAAATTTTTGAAATTAATGAAGAGTATGTAAGGGCATTGTTTTCTGGTATTTTTTTAAATGTTATTACATTTTTTTCATGCCAGACGATTTGCTATTATATTATTTATTTAATTCTCAAAATTTCAACGCTATATTGTAATTACTGTGCAAAGAAATTAGTAGAATATAATTTTTTGTTCGGATGATAATTTCTGGCGTTATAAAATACTATATACCCTTCAGTGCCTGATGCCTCTCATTTATATTTTATTTTAATACATTGTAGTTGGCTATAATGTCGTAATAAAGATGCATAACGATTGATTTCTGATTTCAGGCAGAATAGTGACATGAGTAGATTGATCTATGGCAGATCAACAAGATCAGTCGTCGTCTGGGGGGTCTGTAGAGAAGACCAGTGCTTCAGCAGACACCTCTAAATTAAGGGGGAAAAGCTCTAGCAGTGGTAGCAGTGGATATAGGAAACGTCATAACAGTAGTGCCATCCCAGTTACGCTCGAAGAGAAACGCCGTAAGCAAACCATTGGGGAACCACAATCCCTTCAAGTTCTTCCAGGAGCCTCATCAAGTTCATCTTCATCGCAACGACGATCTGCGGATTCTTCAAAGGGGGAAAATCGACCACGAAGCGAGCGTAAGGGTCATGGCACTGGCTTAGGATTATTATTAGGTATGGAGAAATCCATTTAAAACTTATAACTCAAACTCACAAAATGAAGTCAATTCTGGAAACCCGGTTTCAATAAAACTTAAATATTATAAAACACCATCGCAGTTTACTAAAATGCTTTTTTTCTTTGCTAATAGACCGTAAATTAATAACGTTGTATAAATCTTGAAAGGTAAGAGGAATCTATTAAATACGTATTTTTTTGTTGGCTCTTGGGCATAAATTTAGGCCGTTTGCCTAAGCTATCTAAGTTTGAAGTTTCTCGCTTGGACGAATGATAAGCCCGAGCGGCGATTTTATCTTTACACCTTCATATCTTGAAAACAAGAGTCTGTTGAGAAAACTTTCACCTTTTCAAAATCCCATTGAAATCAGTTTTCCACAAATGATAAATTTGAAAAGAAGACATAATAGATGAATGATCTACTAATTCTTGAATTCGAACTCTCTTTTCTCTTAAAAGGTATTAAACTAAAAAAAAAAAAGTACTACTGTGGTAATTTTTTTTTAGTTTAATACCTAGTAAGAGGAGAGTGGAGATTTGAGGACATATGTTACTTACCATATGAGTAAATTTATATAACCCGGTTTTTTTGATACAATTTTTACTTTTTGAGAAAAAACAGTGGAAAGACGTACATAACACAGACACGGACGACTATACACTATTACTTTTTTTTTGAAAAAGTTCAAATTGTAGAAAAAAACGGGGTTATTTAAATTTTCTCATATGGTGATTCCCACGTGCCCTTAAGTGTGAATATGAAACTGACATATGAAGTCAAATTCTCATTTTTCTTTCTTTTTTAGATACAGATTGGAGACAGCGACAGAAGTCGCAGCAACAGAATACAATTAGTGGAAATACTGTGAGAATTCGAACTAGTGCGAATAAGAGTAGCTCATCTGATTTGAACCTAGCAGTGGATTGCGTTGCATCCAGGACTAGATCTCGTGCATCCACGAGCACTCCATTTTCATCGAAAACAAACGTCGTTACCGAAGTACCCTTGCCAAGCATCTTAAACAATAGAAAAGTAACGCCATCCAACAATAACTTGATTTTACCGTCAAGTAACACCTCCGTTTCTAATCATCCATCTACGTCGAAAGGCAGAGGTCAGTACTATAATTTAATATCAAATATCATTCATGAATCATTGAAAGAAAGTTCTATCTTCATAGAGTCTAGATAAATAGGTAGTCTTTCTTCTTTGAATTCTGAAAGCGAGTAAAATTTCTATTATTCAAATTAAAGAACTCGCAGGTGTCTCCATTTCGTTTTAAAACTGATTCTGGGAGTGTAATTTGAAATCAAATGCGGGGTTCGTTGACCTCTATAAAAAAAAGTCGTTTCGGTTAAATCTAATCTATGCGTACAAATCTTTGTTCAATACGGAAGACATGCGAATTATAGAGAATATAATTGGCTATAAAATCTATAACCTCGAAATGCGAGAATTTCCGGAATTTTAATTTGTTAAAAAATGTAAGGCTAGCGAATTTGGAAGCATCAAAATTAAAGAAAGCAATAAACATTTTCCAAGTTAAAATATTCAATCGTGATTTTAATTTTTATAAATGGTAATCGTTTTTTTAATCTTCCGGGAGAAGAGCGCAGTCTGCAAGTACAGAAAATTATCAGATGAGATTAGAATCGAGTCATGAAAAGATTGATCGATTTCAATTCTTTTCCTAGCAAAAACTTATTCGAAATTGTTAATTCCACTCCCGACACGCTTCTATGGCTCGACAATCTCGAGTAATTTTATTTCTTTATTTAGTATATACATACTTTTTTTATTTATTTTTTTTGTAAATTAAATGTAAAAATCTAGAATTATTGAAACAAAAGTCATTCAAAGACTGTATCATAGGCCAGAGGATGAGCGAATGTCTGGATGGATTTGTGTCTGCTGTAAAGGCACTTTTCCCAATATCGACTCAAACTTATCAAGAAGGTAAGCCCAAGGAATCAGCTGCTTGTCTAGAATCTTCTTTCTCACTCCCTGCTCTTCATAATAATTCTTGTAAATAGACGTGTAAGCCCATGGAATCAGCTGCTTGTCTAGAATCTTTCTCACTACCTACTTTTCACCTTGATTCTTGTACATAGAAGTGTTTCGCAGAATGCGTAAAGGCATTTCGTTATTTAACATTTCCCTTTTGTACATAAATGCAGACAGCGCACTCATCCAAATTTATAAACCTAAAATATTTCGTTTTCTCTCTAAAATTGCACTATTTATTTCCTCGGCTTTTCTTTCTTAGGATATTGTATCCAATTATTTGAAGATAGGAATGATTTTTTTTTTATCAATTTCCGCATTTTGTAACCCTTGTCTTGTCAGTCCTAATCTAGTAAAAAATGTTTGCAAATTATTTTTTAAAATTAAGAATCCTTAAGGGCATGCGATACTTTACCATAAGAGCAAATTCATTAAACCCATTAGCTCCTATGGCAAAGTATCACACGTCCTTAAGGGCATGTGTTACTTACCATCAGTTTAGGGTAGTAACTTGTTAAAAGTAACTAAGTTACTAAAAAGTTATGTTAAGTAACTTGTAACTTAATTTTAGTTACTTTAAAGTTACTTTGTGTTCTTTTATATCTCTTTTTTATGTTCAAATTTACATTTTTTTCTAACAAAAAAGAAAGAAACTAAAGATTCGAATTTGAAAATCGTTTTTTTTAAATAATATTTTGATGAATTATTAATATTTTTATTATAGTAATATAATAATAAAAAATAATTTTATTAATATTACATTAATTATTTTTATTTTAAAATTAAAAAATTAAGGAAGCAAAAAAAGTAACTTTAGGTAACTTGAAGTTACTTGTCTAGTAACTGTAACTAGTTAGAATTACAAGTAATGATACTGTAACTTAGTTACTTTTTTTCGTTAAGTAACGTAACTTTAACTAGTTACTCAACAAAAGTAACTTATCCAACACTGCTTACTATATGAGCCAATTTAAATAAACTCGTTTTTTTTCACAATTTTTACTTTTTCAAAAAAATAATAGTGGACATCCGCCCGTGTTCGCATTCTTAAGGGCATGTATTACTTACCCGATCCCTGCCTTACCGACATTTTTTTCTCTGTAACGCTACGTCTACATTTATTGAGATACAACATTGAAAATTTATATATTTGAAGCTAAAGCCTTAAGGTACGTTTGCCTGGTCCTAAATATTGACATTAAAAAAAATTCTTCAACAAAATTTTATTTTATTTACAAAAATTTAAGACCAGAAAAACCTACATTGGCATATTTTCTTTAATTTTATAAATGTTCAATTTGATATCTTTATAAATGTAGACGTAGCGTTACAGAGAAAAAAATATCGGTAAGGTAGGGATCGGGTAAGTAATACATGCCCTTAACGTATGTCCACTATTATTTTTTTGATAAAGTAAAAATTGTGGAAAAAAACGGGGTTATTTAAATTGGCTCATATGGTAAGTAACACATGCCCTTAACGCAATTTTAATTGGATAATTCGAAATTAAGAAAGTTTCTAAATTAAGACACTTCCAATTTAAATCGCTTTTAGAAAAGAATTTTTTTTTTTGATGCTTTCAAATTTGTTGTATTCAATTCAGTAAACATTAATATTAATATATTATGGTGAGCCTAACTTGCCATTGATGCTTGAAGATTGCAATTTGATTCAAAATGTGCATAAAATGTGAACTACCTGCTTTCAGACAGTTAAAGAATGATTCTGAATGAAATTAATTTGATTGCATTTTTTGCAGTATATTAATTATCGAAAGAGAAATTAGTATAACAGTAAATTATTGTAATAAGTACTCTATTTGCTGCTCGTCCTTGGTCGTCAGAGATTTGGAAACCTGAATTGAGAATCCTAGATGCAATTAGGTCCTACAAATTTACTTCGCCCTATAGAGTTAACCGCTGGACAGTGAAAGTAGCATTTAGTCCAAAGATCAACATTGCTTGTCGAAAGAAATTTATAGGAAGTTATTGCATCCATGTCCTCCATTTAAACCATCATGCACGAATTTCACCCTGAAAAGCTACACCATTTGACTCCTAAAAACCAGTTTCTATACTAATTCCCTTACTTTCAAACCGAGGGGTTGACAACTCGTGAAATCAGGTGTACACTTGCACTGAAATCTTCTGAATTCTCCTGAAATATCTGAAGTCACGTCAATTCTCTTGAATTTTCTTGAAATCTCCTGAAGTCAGTGAAATCTTCTGAAGTCACTTGAATTCACGTGAATTCACTTGAATCCACTTTAATTCACCATCAAATTGATGGTGTATTTTTTCTGAAGTCACTTGAAGTCATGTAAATTCACTAGAAGTCACGTGAATTCATTTGAATTTTCTTGAAATATCCTGAAATCAGTGAAATCTTCTGAAGTTACTTGAATTCACTTGAATCTACTTTAATTCACCATCAAATTGATGGTGAATTTTTTCTGAAGTCACGTTGAATTCATTTGAAATCACGTTCATGAAAATTCATTTGAATTTTCTTGAAATCTTCTGAAGTCATTGAAATATCCTGAAATATCTTGAAGTCAGAAGTAGGTGTACGCCCGCTTGGCCGATTTGTCGACTCCTCGGTTCAAACGAAAGTGAATATTGAAATTTACAATTAGGTCCGTTACGAAACTCCGAAAGTTTCTGACCACTCTTATAAGCAGCATTGAAAGTATACTTAAGCCCTTAGGTATAAAGGACTAATGTATAAGGACTCGTCCTTAGGGACGAGTACAATTAGAAAGTAATTAAGTCGAAGTTTTAAAGGAAAAGAAAGAAGAATGTTTAAAATCAAAATTGTAACTCCAAAAGTTAAATTTATCTATTATTGCAAGTTTTGAGTCACACTTTCCATTATGCAATTTTCTACTGACTGAATTCAATTCAAACTGTAGTATATTACTTGCAAATTAGTCTTAAGATTATTTTTACCAACGGTAAGGCATGCGAAAAGCATTTCTCATCATGAGAATGTTGTAAAAATTAGTTGATGTGAAGTCGCCTTAACGATTGCTCAGTTTTTTTTTTCTTAAGATGATCAAAGAATCCTTCTGTGACAATAATAGTAATTTCAAAAAATATTTAGATCCTAGAGAGTCTATTTAAATATCAAAATTCTTATTGGAAGTTTAAACAACTAAAGAAGTGCGAAGTCATCAAATTTTAGTGTTGAATACTGCTCCAAAATCAAAAATTTATTTCTACCAAAAAGGTAAAAGTTTCTACCAACATTCAACATTTCGGAATCGTTATACGCATTTAAATAAAATAAATGCATTCAAAGTTAGATACAATTTAGGTACTAATTTCCGTTAGTAAACATTTCTACTAATGATTTATTGTATTTACCTATTTTGGGTACTATGTAGTTCACACCTATTTACTAAAATGTTCATCGAAAAATTACTAAAATGATTAATAATTTAAAAAATATGACACTAAAGCAAATTAATGTCCACTTTTCACTAACTCAGATTTAGAAAGATTGAAATAAGTTCTATTTCTTTTAATTGTGGTGTGGAGTGAATTTGAATCTCATCGCTTATCCTTTTATCAAATATACGATTACACATGTCTTTATCGCGTGCACTAATCACAAGGATCCTTATTATTGTTCTTAGACCTCATTCACATTTTATTTATGAATGACGAATGACCATTGACCATTTTTTGTACAGCAACCAAAACTCAGAGTGGAAGTGGTAGTAGTGGCTGTTTGAACGGCAGTACGAGTAGTCAAACTTTTGGTGTGAAGTCAAGCATCAGAGTGGGTAACGCAGCCAGTAACTCTGTGGAGAGTAGTGGGGGGGCGTTGGCACATGCAGGGGAAGGCACCAGTGGTACAACAACTTCAGCCACTGCCAATCCGTCTGTGTCTGCCTCCGCTGCCAACCCTACGCTCTCACATTCGACTCACAAACATTTACTGCGCTCCAGAGTGAAATTGTCCTCCGAACAGTCTAAGGACTGGCCCTCCAAGGTTTCCGGAAAACATCACAAAAAAGAATCGTCGTCTAGTTCCTGTTCCACCTCTAGGTAAAGAACCTCAAACAAAATAAATTCTCGGATGTTAAGTTTACAACTTGAATCAACAACCTTAAGTTCTGGCAGCCTCCACTTCTCATTACACAGATAAAATAACACTTGACAACTTTCAAGTAATATTATAATCGTTAATTGCAGACATCATTCCTCGTCACGAGCACGAAAAGCAGCAGCAGAAACTGCTCCTGGAGCTGGAAGTACTCTAATACCTAACAGTGAAGCTATTTCAAGCAGTACAACTCCGACCTCGGTTTCATCTTCAGCACCCAACAGTCAACTAATGTCTGGCACGACTGGAGACGAAGCAGCATCGACTGCTAATTCCGCCACAGGTACACACTTTATTTTCAGTTTAACTTTGTTTACTCACTTTCTTTCTAGGGAAATTTGGAACTGTTTGTTTTCAAGTCTGAGAAAATGTGCATGAAAAGTTATCAATCTAAATTATCCTTATCTAATCTTAAATCATTTTTGCGATAAAAGTTAAACGAAATATACATTCCGTATGTTCTTTGTTATATTGAGTGTTTGTATACAATTTGGAGCAAATATTGCTGATTATGAATCTATAATTTTTCTATTAATATTATTTTTCAAATCATTCAAATTTTTTTCATAATAAAGCTAGTGGAGGTCCATCTGGTATGTCAGCAACTACAGGAGACAGTGAAAGTGATGATGGCGAAGTTGGAAGATTGCAAGCATTGCTCGAAGCACGAGGTCTACCTCCTCACGTTTTCGGAGCACTTGGACCTCGAATGCAGCATCTACTCAACAGAAGTATGGGCGCAAGTTCTGGTAATTAATTACTCCTAAACGAAGCAAATGAAGTTTAACTTTTCTTTTTCTTTAATTTATTCAATCACAACCTCTAAGTTAATTTAAAGACTACGTTTTTAATTACCAAATCTCCAATTTTATTACACTGGAATTGCGATTATTGTTTCGTCTTAAACAATTATCGGGATGCCAAGTAGGTATATAAATTAGGGTCGAGTGTATCAGTGTTTGCAGCGCAAGCTTCAAAATAATACACTATGCTGGTCAGGGTTGGTCAGTTAGGCGTAACTTAAGGGCATGTGATACTTTACCATAAGAGCAAATTAGTTATACTAATTATACATTCATAATAATAAATATTTTTAGCTAATAAGAGTCAAAAAACCTTCGCCTCATATAGACAAAGGTTTATTGACTCTTATTACCTACAAATATTTATTATTATGAATGTATAATTGGTATAACTAATTTGCTCTTATGGTAAAGTATCACATGCCCTTAAGGATTTTTACGTATATTGCTATGGTTTTTTACATTTGTCAATTACGTATTATACGTAGAACCCCCCCCCAGTCCATATGAATTTAGCGTTTTTGACGTGATATACGTACGCAAATAACATAAAAACCTCTTGTAACTTACCTAAAGTATATTACGTGCCTAACTCTGCAATAATCCTAAGCAGGGTTACCGAGGGCATGTACCTGATTCTTCCGATCACTGAAGTTAAGGCCATGTAAGACTTACCCGATCCCTACCTTACCGAAATTTTTTTTCTCTGCAACTCTACGTCTACATTTATAGAGATATCAAATTGAAAATTTCTAAAATTGATGTTAAAGCATTAAGGTACGTTTATCTGGTCCTGAATATTGACATTTATAAAAAAAAAAAGTTTTTCAAACAAATTTTTTTTGTTTTTACAAAAATTTAAAACCAGATAAACGTACTTTAATGCTTTAGCATCAATTTTAGAAATTTTCAATTTGATATCTCAATACATGTAGACGTAGGGTTGCAGAGAAAAAAATTTCGGTAAGGTACGGATCGGGTAAGTCTTACATGGCCTTAAGCAAAGTTGTAAAGCCGTTATACACTCGAGTCTCTCAAATGTCAACGCAAATTTTACGCATGAAGTTAACCGAAATACATGTCCTTTTTAGAATAGGACAGAAGTAAAATTGTTTATTACATTTCATCCACGTTCGGACTTCGATTTCACCATCTCTGATTAAATCCATGGTTAACTAATCATGGTTATTTTTTAATCAATGTTTAAATTAGGATTTACTTGCTGAGCCTCTCCTCTCAACTCCTCACCTCCCCTCATCAAAGTTTGAGAGCGAACCCAACTTCTAAGGAAGACAATAATCGCGATTCGAGTGTACTGTATACTACAACTTTTAATTAACTAATGTTTGGGATTTTTTGTCTTTTTTAGCTGCGAAAGCACAACAACTCTTGGCTGGCTTACAAGCTGTTGACGACGAGGGTGAACAGCTTCAAGCAGTCATAGGAATGGGAGAAATCCTTGTAATGGGAAACGAAGACACACTTCCAGGATTTCCGGTCAAGCAGGTCGTCGCCGCTCTGATAAATCTACTTGGAATAGAGCACAATTTTGTCATAATGACTCATGCATGTCGTGCATTAACCTACATGATGGAAGCCCTTCCCCGATCTTCCACAGTAGTTGTTGATGCTGTACCAGTCTTTCTGCAGAAATTGGAGTCTATCGAGTGTATGGACGTAGCTGAACAATGTCTCACAGCTCTCGCGATGTTATCTCGAAGACACAGCAAAACAATTCTTCATGCTGGCGGTGTCTCCGCATGTCTGAAGTTTGTCGACTTCTTTAACATAACAGCGCAGCGAGCTGCTTTAACAATCACGGCTAACTGTTGTCAGAATCTCCATCCCGATGATTTCCATCTTGTCTTAGATAGTCTACCCCTGCTGACGAGCAGACTTGCAAATCAGGATAAAAAAAGCGTTGAATGCGTCTGCCAAGCTTTCAGCAGATTAGTCGACAGTTTCCAACACGATCCTGTAATGCTGCACAAAATTGTCAACGCTGAACTTCTTCAGAATCTACAACAGTTGCTCATGATTACCCCACCAGTCAACAGTATCGGTAACTTTATCACTGTACTTCGAATGCTCTCTGCAATTTCTAACCGCTGCCCTGACCTTGCACAACTGCTTCTTCAGCAAAATATAGCCTTCACCTTGAGCTATCTTCTAACTGGTTCGTTAGAAGTAAAAACAGAGGACGTGGAACTTGTTCCCCGATCGCCACAAGAATGGTTCGAGATCACTTGCCTCATTGAGGAACTGATGCCGCCTTTACCAACCGATGGAATTTTCTGTGTAAATAGTTTACTCGAGAGGACAAACAATCAACAAGAAACTGTCCACTGGGAATGGCGAGACGAACGTCATTGCTGCCATCCTTTTAGCACGATTGATTCACGAATCATTGAGATGGCATTCCAGAATGGGGAAGATGAAATTTGTTTATCAACCCTAGGCCGAACTTATACAATAGATTTGACTGTGATGAAACAAATTAACGAAGATATGGGAATGGCGAGGAGTATATTCCGGAGAGTCAACACTAACCCAACTGAGGGAAAAAGTCCTACCTGTTCATCAAGTATGGATGTAGTACCTCCTGTGATTGAAACAAACGAGTGGCTCGTCTCCTTCATCCGAACTCTATTCTCAGTTTTATATGAAGTTTACAGCAGTTCAGCGGGACCTGCTGTTAAGCATAAATGCCTCAGAGCTTTACTACGCATGGTATATTACGCGTCGACGGACCTTCTCAAAGAGGTTTTGAAAAACCAAGTTGTGTCCTCTCATATTGCCGGAATGCTCGCTTCGCAAGATTTGAGAATTGTGATTGGAGCTCTACAGATGGCGAGTATCTTGATGAAGAGGCTACCACAAGTTTTTGGAGTTCACTTCCATCGCGAAGGTGTTCTTCATCAAGTTCGACAACTAGCTGATCCAGAAATTCCACTCGGTGTTTCACCACCCAAGTGCTCTTCTAGTAAGTATAAAAACTATTTTTTAGATTTTTTATATGCATGTTGGTGAAGATTGACAGAGATTTGTGAACTTGAATTATTGGTTTAGGTGCATCATTACCGAGTCCGCAGCCAGGTCCGTCAAATACTTCACTCTCGAGTTCGACAGTTTCTTCTAGTAGTGCCACTTCTCCAATTGCATCTCCGACTACTAATGGAAACATTCTTTTTGGAGCTATCGCTACGAGTCAACTAAAACCGAATCTTACTGCCACGATGGAAACTCGCAGTCGGACTGATTTGAGCGTCAGCATTGATGATTCCAACACCCCGCCAAATGCACATTTGTAAGTTTCGTTGATGTTATATTTAATGTTTTAAACATCTAGAACATGCTAGACATTTAAATGGTTATCTTTCAGAAGAATGGGAGATGTTCTAAAGAGGAAACGGCAGAACAAGAAAAATCGATTTTCGAGATTGGGAAGTGCAACTCCACAGCAAGCTCAGCAACCTGAATCAATTTTCACTGGATTTACTCCTAAGAACAGTCGTTTCTTAGGAAATTTGAATCCAGCTAGATGGGGGAAGAAATCCGCTTCCTCTAGTTCCAGCAGTGATAAACGAGATTCAAGTTCGTCCACTAGTTTAGCAAAGCCTCCAAGCAATCCCAGCTTAACGGGAGGAAATCGTGATAAAGCGAAAGCTTGGGTTAGAGAACAAGCTTCACAATTTTTAGCAAGGTATCAAGATGATGCTCCTTGCTCGCATCCAGCTTTAACTGTTCTTGCCAGACTCACTTCTGCAATTCAACGTCTTCAATCCAATGTGAGTATTCGACGTGTTAGAATATTACTTTGGTTTTGACGTTTCTTGGATTCAAGTACTGATTTTTTATGTATTTATTTGTTTATAGGATCCGGATGAGAGTCTCTCAGCGCTAACAGAACTTCGTGATATTGTCTTGGAAAGTGATATTTCCCCCTTTGAAATGAACTTCAGTGGCTTAATAAAAGCTTTGTTAAACTACCTCACAACTACCGATGCACCCGGAAGTAGATACGATCGACTTCGTATGTTCTGGAAGTTATTTTCCGAGTCTACTGTGAGTATTATTTATCCTTTTTGACTATTAATTTAATACCTGAATAAAAATTGATTTTTAAAGGAGAAAAATTGTTTGATTGTAGATGCAACAAGAAAACAATTTGATGGATGTTAGTCCTGGAGCGTTTGGTGCTTTAGTAATGAAGCTAAATAGTTGTGTTGCACAGTTGGAACAGTTTCCAGTTAAAGTCCACGATTTACCGGCTGGTTCTGGAGCTGGAAGAGGCAGCGTAAGCGCTCTCAAATTTTTCAACACACATCAACTGAAGGTATTTATTTGTAAAATTTATTTGTATAAATAAAAGTTTAAACTTTTCTCTTACTAGATGTAGATTGATTGAATTAGAAGCAAGTTTTAAAGAGAAACGAGGAATTAAAATTCAAACTTGATGTCATTTCTATTTATTTATTTTTCAGTGCAATCTGGTTCGACATCCTGACTGTAATAGTATGAAACAGTGCAAGGGAGGACCTGTGAAAGTAGATCCACTTGCTCTAGTACAAACTATAGAACACTATCTGATGTTGCCAAAGTGTGAAAAAATAAGAGACGCCGAGTCAATGGCGAGTGAGGAAGAAAATAGTGAAGAAGATGCAGATGATCGTTTGGTAAGTTATTTATTATTAAAAATCATATATTCAATTAAATTTTCAAATTAATTGCTAACTAATAACTTCCTTTCTAGCCGGGAATGAATCAGAATTCAGGAAAACATAAAATCGAATTATTGATCGGCAACGAAGTTTTGCCATTCGATATGACTGTTTATCAGGCAGTCAGACAGTTTGGCTGTGCTGGAAACGATCATTCTGAAGCTGATCATGACAGCGAACCTCCTCTTGGCCAAGATATCGTTTGGGTCCAAACGCACACTATCTACTACAGGTACTACTACTTTATAATTTAATTTCTTAAAATTATTACTATATACTTATCATGTTTCTAATGCCTAACACTTAATGACATTTTACTTAATGATTACGATTATTTATGTAATGGTAAATATTTTTGTTAGACGCATAACAAAGGATGACAATTCCACGTCGCCGAAACCCGGATCTAGTTCTCAACTGAGTAGTCGAAAAGGAAAAGGGAAAAGTACGAAAGTTAGCTCAAAGAGGAAAGAAGACAGTCTATGGCAAGATGGAAACGTTCCTCCTCAAAAATGTCCTCTTGCTCCTTATCTTTCCCCTTCTTTGCCACCTGTAGTGAATATTTCAGATGCATCCTTGGATGGACTTTGTCTCCTAAGACTTCTACATGCTCTAAACCGACACTGGGGAGTACTTTTCCCACATTTGAAAAGCATTAATCTTTTATCAGCGCAGGACTTTATCAATAATAAGATTGCAGCAAAGGCAAGCCGACAACTTCAGGATCCTCTAGTGATTGTAACTGGAAGTTTGCCTTCATGGCTGCAGCAAATTGCTACTGTTTGGTAAGTTTAGACGTTCATTATCATTGATTAATCATTAATGTATCATTATATACAGCATTTTAAAATATTATAATATTCTTCTTTTAATCCTACAGTCCATTCCTCTTTCCTTTTGATACGAGGCAACTCTTATTATACGTGACTTCCTTCGATCGGGACCGTGCTCTTCAGCGTCTTTTGGATTCGGCTCCCGAAATCACTGGGCCCGATAGCCAGGAACGAGTCACGCCACGTTTGCAGAGAAACAAAAAAAGGATATCAAGGACAGATATTCTTAAGGAAGCTGAGCGAATTGTTCAAGAAGTTGCGTCGAGCAAAGCTCTTCTTGAAGTGGAATATGAAAATGAGGTCGGATCTGGTTTGGGACCCACGCTGGAGTTCTACGCCCTCGTTTCAAGAGATTTACAACGCGCTGATCTCGAAATGTGGCACGGAAGCTCCAATCCAACCCACGATGGTTATGTTAACAATCCTCACGGTCTTTCTGCTGCTCCGATTCCCTGGAACACTAGAGTTTCACAACTTGCTAAACTGAAGTCGAAATTCAAGTTTCTAGGGAAATTCACAGCCAAGGCTATTTACGACTCTAGAATGTTGGACTTGCCATTTAGTTTGACGTTCTACCGTTGGCTTTTGGGAGAAGAGTTCTCATTAAGTTTGTCAGATCTCGCCTATGTGGATCCAGACGTTCATCGTTCTTTGAGCAAACTGCAGGAAGTTGTCAGGCGGAAAGAAGCAATTGAACAAGATCAAACTTTAAGGCCAAGCGAAAAAACTCAATTGATTGAAGCTCTCGATATGGATGGCTGTCCGATTGCTGATCTAGGTCTTGTTTTTGAACTACCTGGATACGAAAATATTGAGCTGAGGAAAGGTGGAAGTGAAATTGCAGTTACTATTCACAATTTGGATCAATATATTAAGGTAAATTTGGTTTAAATTTTTCTGCTTTTCTTTTTTTTATTAGGCAGAAATATTTGTTTAATATATGTATACTAATGAAACATTTTTTAGTTGGTTGTGCACTGGTTCCTTTACGAAGGAGTTTACAAACAGATGGAAGCATTCCGCGAAGGATTTGAGTCAGTTTTCCCCATTACACATTTGAAGCTGTTCTTCCCAGAGGAACTCGAAGCTGTATTCTGTGGACATGTGCAAACTGGAGGTCGATGGGATATTAGAACTCTACAGGAGTGTTGTCGAACTGATCATGGATATACTCCTGATTCTCGAGCTATTCAATTCCTCTTCGAAGTGATGTCTGAGTACAACAGTGATGAACAAAGACAGTTTATCCAATTCGTTACAGGATCTCCAAGACTACCCGTCGGTGGTAAGTTGTCAAAAATGATGTTAATGCTTTTCTATGAATTTCAAAATTACAAACTACTTTCATTAAGGTGATGAGCTCATTATATTACATTATTATTCAGGTTTCAAGAGCTTGACACCACCGTTGACGATAGTGCGGAAGACACTTGATCCTGCTATGAGGGCAGACGATTTCCTACCTTCCGTGATGACCTGCGTGAACTACCTGAAACTGCCAGATTATACGACCCTACGAATAATGCGAGACAAATTACGAACAGCGTCTCATGAGGGTCAACACTCGTTCCACCTTTCCTAGAAACAGAAGATACACCAGACCGATTTTCTTCGCTTTCGCCCGTTATGTTTGAGATCTGTTGGTCTCCACTGATCTGTACTTCAAATCTTGAATCCAACTCGATAAAAACTAAAAAGATACCTAAGGAAACTTGAAATCCATGGAAAAAATAACTCATATCTTCTCGAGCAAACAATTCCCATACTTTGATTCTCATCATATACCGAATAAATTCTAGTTTGATGTCGATTTCTCACGTGTACCGATTTCGATTTGGGCCGAGCTTAAGGAGTCGTAATTACCGATTTCAACGTAAAAAGTTGGATGTGCTTGCTGCAGTGGTCTGGTATTTGTCTTCGTTAACGCAGAGCCAGAACGAGAAATTACTGTAAATACATAGAATTATGTCGAGGCAGTTTGATAATTGATAATACGCAAGTCTATATATAAATACTTTATATTATATTAGTATCGAAATCAGTACTGCTCTAGACATTAGAAACCGAGTAACGACTAAACTATGAAGCGAGAGGGCGTTTACCGTAGCTCTAAGTAAAGTTTTATATCAGCGAAGCATCTGTCGCGTCGCAACGTGTCGCTAGAATTATCGCCTCGTTAATCAAAAGAGGTCGTCGCAAAGCGCTCACGCTGAATATGCGCCCAACACATCGAGACAGTAATGCATAGGTCGCCATGACCAATCCAAAACTTCTATAATATTAATGATAACGGTAATAGCTACGCGTCTCGTACTCGTTATTTTTCCTTTTTTTTTTGTCTGTGTAATGGATCTCTTGTGTTCATTGCTGCGCCTCGACGCGCGATTTAAGTCATGCGACACTTCTACGTTTTCATTTTAATCTATGTATCACGTTCAATTATTATTTGATATTTTTACTGGTAGGTAAGATAGTCCAATTATTTCTTAGTTAAGAATACAGCCAACATCATTAGACTAAATCACAAGATTCCAGGAATATCTCTACACCAAGAGATCCACCAGTGATTTTCATCAATTTTTTAGTTCATTGTACATCTTCTGCACAGATTTCTTCGTTCTGATAGCGTTGATTGTGTCTAAGAAATTGTGATTTAGTCTTTCGTATATATTTTTTTTTCTATATTATATTTCTAGAGTTTCATTTCTAGATCTGTTTACCTACATTTCGAATTCTATAGTTTAATAAATATTTTTGTTTTTAGATTTTTTTTCTTGACGAAGAAATGATTCCTCATCGATGAATTTAGTCTAATGATGTACGACGGTGTTTATTACATTTGGCAATGTTAATAAAAAGAAACAATATGTTATCTTGTAGTCGTTACGAAACTGGATATATCATTATTTTTATCATGCTCAGAGAACTCGCGTTGAACCACTGCAAAAAACAGCGGCAACAACCATAAACCGTTGGTGCAAAAGTAAACGGGAAGTTTGAAGAGTGCATCTTTGATCTTAAGATTTGATCTGGACCCGTAACGTATTCGTATTAAACAAAGTTATATTTATATCGTCTTAATAGTATAAATGAAGTTTATTTCATTCGACCGAAAACAACTTTGTTTCTTTAAAAGTCCTTCAATAAACGCAGTCGTAAAAAGATGAGATTTATCCAGGAACCTATCCAATTAAAAATAGACGTTGAAAGAAAAAGACACATTTAAACAGATTTCAGTCATTTATTTTAACGAAATTAGATTCAAATACATCTCACATTTTCTTAATGCCAGTACAAAAACCACTCATGTTTATCTTAAATCTAGTTTAAAATATTCATTATAAGATTTGTTCATGTGTATAAAAGTAACTGAGTGGTGAACATTATTGCAAGTATATGTGCTATCTTGAAAGCAACTTCCTGCTTTTTTAGTGACATTTTTTTTAAATACACATTGCAAGCCAGCCTAGAATAAAACAAGATCCTCCAATTGGCGTGAGTTTACTGTAAGTTTTATCGCCAGTTAAAGACGAATAATAACAGGGACCACAGAAGAGAATAATTCCTGAGATGAAGAGAGTTCCAACCTGTAAAATGAATATTTTTATCGATAAAGTTGTTTTTTTTAATTATAAATTTCCTATTATCGGGATAAATTAAACGGTAGTTTTTAAAAAATAATACTTACTAAAAAAGGTGATCTGACGAGAGGCAAACTTAATAAGGATAGAGTATGAATAAAGTGATACCTAGAAGCAGTATCAAAGACCCTTCTTTGCGATATTCCTACTTCATCATTGGAATATTTTTCTAGAAAAAATATTACAGTTTTAGATTTTGGAACCAAGGTTTTATAATAGTTTAAATTAATATAATTCTTTATAGATTATTTTAAACTTACTGTGGGATCCATATGCTGCTAAAACTACAGCAACCGCTCCACTAAAACCTGCAAGCCTAATAAAAGGACCCGCGCTGGCAGCCAATTTGTACAATTCTGGGTGTTTCATTACCATTTTTACTGGTGGTTTTGTTGAACTTAATCCAACATAACTTCCGAGCTATAGTAAAAAAATTGCCCTCAATTATTTATTTATCAATGCTTTGTTTAATCTTATGTATGGATATAAATGCGGAAGAGTATACAACTTTAATCTTTTTTTATTAGATCAGATTAGATATATACTTGTTTTGGAATGACTTGAAACATAAACAAGAAAAGAATAAGTAAATTTAAGGGTGTTGGACCCAAGTGTTAAGCTCAAAATTCTATTCTCCATTTTACTCAACGAAAATTATAGATAAATACTTTTTCGCTCTGTAGTGCTAATCTCTTTTCAAATATAAAACTGCATACAGAGCGAAAAAATATTTAATTTCCATACTTTTTGCATAAAATGAAGACTTGAAAATCTAATATCAAAATTGAATATTTTCATTTTTATTTTCATATTTAAAAAAATATTTGAATTCGATATTTTCTCGCTCTGCGTGCATAATTCTAGTTAAACATTGATTAATTCTACAAAAGGAAAAAATTCAAAATTTAATATTTGCTGCGTAAAATGAATTAGAACTTGGCTTCCAACACCCTTAAGCATGCAGCTGATCAGAATTAAAAAAAAAATTAAAAAATATTGCCTACGAACCTTGATTATCTCTTTATAAGTGCTTATCATTTTCTCAACGTAGATGAAACTTTAATTCATTTATAAAATAAGTCAGACCCTCATTTAATTCTTAGAAAATTTCACTCTATAAAAAAAAGACACTGCTATTTCTCTAATAATGAATTATAGTTCCAGAGGACAGTTCTTGTTAGTTTACTTGACAAGAAGGAAGATTTTTATCGAATTAAAAAAATGAAGGCAGAAAAGGAATTTATTTATCGAATTTTTAATATTATTCACAAAAAAGAGAGGTTAGGAAATATTTTTCTTACTTTCCTTCTTTTACTTACTGAAGAAAATGCATTTTTTGCATAATTAATTGTTCCCGATGACACAGGATTGGTAAATAAGGTATAATTTATTGCGTCCTTCAACATAATCTTGTCACAAATTTTTAAATGGTGAATTGGCTAAATTTTAAGCAAATTATGTACAATTTGCACTTTTATACAGAGGTGAACTGAACAGCTTTTGACAGGTGGGTGCAACTAATAAAAGATATATGTAAAATTTTTCAAAATAAATGGCACTCGTATTTTTTCGCTCACCTAACACAACAAATTTGCAGACAATCTGCCAAAAACAGCTGAAATTCGTTAATCTTCAACTATCTTTTGTAGAAAATGTTACAAAGTTATCATACATATATGTATATGTATTACAAAAACGCACCCTTTCTTGGAAGAAACAAGACAAGAATATTACCTGAAATTTACGGTAAATTTCAGTTGCCATGTCTAGGGAAATAGTGAATTTTGAAATTTTACTGCAATTTATAGTTCTTTCTAAATTTGCTGTAAATTACGCAATTTCTGTCAAAATTTCATTTGCTACATGTGTATTTTGATGTTGATTGCATGCTTAAAATAAATTGTGTTTTTAATTAACGAGTTCTGCTGCGCACTGTCTTCAAAACTGCAAAGATGGTAAGATCGAGTATTTTGCATTGCTTTCACGAAATTGTTTCCATAATTTTTCGTATAAGAAGTTCTCAACACATCCTAACCTTACTAATTCAATTTTAGGCTCATAAATTCCATGGAGCAATTCCTAATTCCTCTCAGGTATATAATTATTGCTGTTTATAAGGTTTAAATTAATACGTAAAATCCAAAAATACGATTGTCACTTTCCGCCTGACAGTTACATAAATTTATCATTGATTTTCCTTGAAACACTTGCAGCAATTTATACCGTGAATATGATCAGATTAAATTTCCTATTAATAATGTTTTTTTAATTAATAATGTTTTTTCTTTGATGTTTTTTAGAGTAGTGCGATAGTAGCAGCCGGATTAGGAATCGCAGCTGTGGGATTCGCTGGTCGCTTCATTATAAAAAGAATGCCAACATTAACTCAAAAAATGGCAGAAGCTATGAAAAATATGCCCAAGCTAGATTCTCAGGTAAGATTTTAATTTAAGATGTTACATAAAAAATAGCGATGTAGGACTCTGTCATTAATAGAAATATTAATTTGTGTTCAGTCTTTGGCGAATAGCAAATACTACAAAGGTGGCTTCGAAGATAAAATGAGTAGGAGAGAAGCTAGTTTAATTCTTGGAGTTTCTCCCACAGCCCCAAAGGCGAAAATTAAAGAGCAGTTCAAACGGATCATGATTGCAAATCATCCTGATCGAGGAGGTTCCCCTTACATTGCAGCCAAAATTAACGAAGCAAAAGACCTCTTAGAAAAATAAATTTAATCACTGGTTTAGTTCGATTAAAAAAAATATGTATAGTTCATTAATTGATTGACACCATGTCAAGTTATCTGTAAATAATCTACGAAATAAATTTTAAGCAAAACAGGATATGGATCAATTTTAAAGTGAGTTGAAATCTTTCAGGAAATTATTTTTAGAATATATCTGATATTGTTCAATATATTTATTGCTAGGAAGTGAAATATTCGACACGAAGATGGAAAATTTCAGTTCAAAGATTCTGTTGGCGTTGTAAAAAAGTAAACGAACTTTTAATACGTTGGAATCTAAATAATTATAAATCAAAAAAAATTGTTGTTCTTACAATTTATTTATGTAGTAGTTTATCGAATATACAATGCTGAAAAGATACCCAAATTATACATATAATATTTCGAATATTGGCCTGCGATATTCTCATAACAGTCTTTAATACAGAAAGATTGACTACGCTTTAAAGTTATTTTAATTAACAGAGATCTTGAAATATTCTACAAATAATGTACCTTAACTAATTGAACTGCTTCATGAACATTTTGTAATATTAAATTGCGGAATACATAGTTTTGAGATTATATATTTTAAAAAGAGTATTTAAATTTTTATATAACAAATTACATTCTGTATTTTTACATTACAAAAGCAAAATTATGAAAGGACACGTTTTTTTCTCTCTTTATAAATCTATGAATTGTTGCTACTATCTTATAGTTTCAAATGATCTTGAGATTGACTTTGTAACACAAATAACAGAATTTATTATCATTTACTGAACTTTGTCTTTCTTCAAAAGGATATTTACATATACATAGCTACCAAATTTGTTCGCTTCTGTTACATCAGTCGTGAAAATGCACTTATAAAATTATAGCAGTCAAAGACAAATAAAACGAGAAGGAAAAAATTCCTTTTTAAAAATTAAAAGCTGCATTATTTATATAAACTTAAAAGACCGCAAAAATTGGTTTAGCAAAAGTCGGAATTATCCTCGTAAAATACAAAATTCTACTAAAGGAGAATTAAAGAGAATAACATTAATTTGTGAGTATAAAGTCAACGTACGGTAAGATTACAAAATAAAAAGTGATTATGACGAAAAAAATTATGGCGTGACAATGGATTAATTAATTACATAGTCTTTAGAAATCACAGGCTTTAAGGGATAAAAAGTTAGATTTAACTTTTCTGTTGTTTTTCAAAAGAAAATTTTTTTTTAATTAAAAGATTCTTTAGCCCGAAGCCTGTGATTGTAATAAGAATTTTAAAATCACAATGGACTAAATGACAAATGATTATTGAAAAAAATCTAAAAACTCGGATAGCAGCTAAAATAAGGAACAGCGCTTCCTTGTCAGTAAAAATATTTTTCTAGGTGATAATTGACTCTAAAAACGAGGCACCATAGTTCTCAAAGGAATGCTGTGATATTTTTCACTTGAAATTGTACCGTTTCTTCATCTTTTTTTTAACGAATTTTAAAGATATTTTACGTATAACATAGACTAGAGAGGTAAAAACATTTTACGGTGGGTTTTTATATCTTTAACAAATATTACCTACTTAATTTCGCTTTTCTTAGATCCTTTCGTTGTTGAGAAGCCCTTATCCTTAACTTAGTAATTGTGCTACGAGGTAGAGAACCAGGTTCCTTAAAAGTGCTCTAGAAAAATGTTTAAATTCATAAAATGATGTCTTATTATAGTGTAGTAATTGTTTAAATTTGACATTTCCTCGAAAATGGGAAATAATATTTTTTTACATACTTGCATAAAGTCATGGCAATGCAGGACGATACTGTCCTTTGTAATTTCTTTAAAACAATCTGCTAATAGTGCAAAATCCTGGCAGGCTAACAGGTTCTCTCTATTTCTTTTTATGAGTGTCAAAGCGACTCTAAAAATAATCTTACTGCCCTCGTAAAACAAGCAGTCCCAAATTCGCAAAGTTGTCTGTGGATGATTTAGTTTTAAATTAGTGGTTTAAAAAGCTAAAGTTATAATTAATGATTGTTATTAAATTATTAAATCAATCTAAGCTACCTCGATTGGTAGAACTTCTGCGAATAGGCAGATGAACCATTTCGTGGCAATCACAGCCCATGGTAATCCCATGTTGGTAATGTGTTGAAAAACATCCGGCATTTTGATCCTAAAAAATTTTTTTATAAAAAACGATTTAATTTCTTTAAATTTAGTTTTTCCTTCTTAATTTTACCTGACTAATTCTGCGAGGACGTCAATGTCTGTCAACAAACCGTCCATCGTAGGAGTATAATACTCGGGAAGTATTTTCTCGATTAATACTTTTAGCAACCAAAAAGCTGTTTCCTCGTTTTTTGTTACGAGGAGTAACAATCCTGCTATGTAATTCAATCCCTAGAATCGAAATGTATTGTTATTATCGAAACTATTTAATAAAACCTGACACATATTTCAATAATAGATGATTTTATTTCGAGACAAAAACTCACTTGACAATATCCAACGTCTCGATTTTGATGAGCAAACGCTAATAAAATATTGTAAAGTTGTAGTTGGTGGGATTTTGTGTTATTGAAGAAAATATTGTCAGGGAACGTTCGAGGAAGATCGGTTCTTATAATTTCTGCAACTTCCGGACTATGCGGACCGTCTAATAATTGTTGATATAAACCAGGCACTGCGTTTTTCAACTCTTCTCCACCACTGACTGCGAGCCACACCTATTACAAAAGCATTTTTTAAATTAGCAAATATAAGGTAGGTAGGTTGGTATTCCAAGTTTAAAAAATGAAAAATTATTTTGGAAAATGATTCACCAATGCTCTGTGTTCTCCAGGAATTCCTTTCCGAACATATCTTTTTATCGTAATATTGCGCTGGAGTGACTTTCCTTCTCCAATTATTTCCGCCCATTTTTTTGCCCTTTTAGCTAAAACCTTTAAGTATTCGGACATAAAGTCTTCATAGGTTTCATAATCAAAATTCGATGGCCTTTCAAACCCATATTCGTCCACATTGCTAAAAAAGATTCCAAAAAGGAAATAGTCAACAAATATTTCGCAAATAAAAGTTCTTTTTACATATTTGCAAAAAATAGGAACTTTTTTATTATTGGAAAGAACTTCAAATAATAAAAATATTGCGATTAAGTCCGGCTTTTAATAACAATAAAAAAACAATATTATTTATTTACTTTTGTTGAAAGTTTACTGTCAAATAATATAACCTCAAAGTGCCAACGAAAAGTATGACATTTTTTGCTAACTTAGATCTTTGTTATTCAAAGTGTACAGAAAAAAGGAATATTTTCATAATGAAGGATAAAAGAGAGTAAAAAATTTCGTGCCCAGTTACCTAAAACATGAAGTGGCCATTCCATAATTTGATCAGGAGGAGGTACTAATCAAAATTTCATATCGAAAATTTTATAAAGGTGTCAGCTGATGTAAATTGACCAGCTGATCGTCAATGTCAGCTGTTAAAAGAGGTGTGTATGTATTTTTCCACGAATCAGATTTTCTCTCTCCCACATTCATTCATTCAATTTGAAACTAGACTTCTGATTGGTGGAGACAATGGAAGCATACTAACCTCAATTTTCATTCAACTTTTCAAAGTTCTGTTGGTTTTAAGAGTTTAAAGAATATTACATTGTTTAATTGTTTATATTACTAACAATTCTATTATTATTATTATTATTATTCAAAATGAGTATCTTGCAATCCACCAAAGAAGGTTGGGTTCTTTCTCACTTAGAATATATCAATGAAATTTATGAGAAAGTGGAAAACAAAAATAAGAGTGAAACAGATTTTTCATTGAAGTTTAATGAAACTTTGTTTGATATTAATTCAGTGTTTTTGAGACAAAATCAATTAAAAAATGCGCGTGATGAAAGTTCAAATGTTTCTGAATCTTCTGATCGAAAAAAGAGGAAGAGAAAAAAATCGAATTTACTTCCTGACGATTTTTTAAAGGAGGTTATTGTTTTTTGTTTATTTATTTATTTAAACTTAAATGAAAAGTATTGTAGGACTAAAATAATGAATACTGAATTCCTTTTCGGCAGATAAATTATGTGAAAAAAACATGGGAAAATTTAATGAGTTATCCAGAAGTACAAAAGATATTTTCAAAATCTATTGTGTCTGATAACAATGAAGCAGCTCGTTTATTGTCTCGAAATCTTTATTCTAATCCAGAAATCTTGAATCTGAACGAATTGTGTATCGAAGGTTCTCACTGGAGTGAAATTTCATCAATTTCTCTGATAGAAGATAAGGAATTTGTTTTTCCAACAAATTGTCAATATTTTTGCTGCGATGTGCAAGAATTAGATCAGAAACTGGCTTTGAAAAATCAATTCGATTTTGTACTTATGGATCCACCCTGGTGGAATAAGTCAATTCGAAGAAAAAAGAAACAATTTTTCGAATCTAGGTAAAGTATTTATTAATTGTTTAATTTTGAAATTTAATTAATTTGAATATTTGTTTTAAAGTTACCAATTGATGTACAACAGTGACCTGGCGAAACTACCAATAGGAAAATTATTAAGTACAAACGGCTTGGTTGCGGTTTGGTGTACAAATGCAACAAGAAATTTGCATTGTATTTTGGAAGAAATGTTTCCTGCTTGGGGTGTAAAATTTCAAGCTAAATGGTATTGGGTCAAAGTAAGTATTAAATAAAAACAATATTACAAATTGTCTCATAGAGAAATATTTGTCTTTAAATTATTTTGAACGTAAACACTTTTTATACGATAAGGTCACAAAATCAGGAGAAGTTATATGCGACTTCAATGAAACTCATGGCAAACAACCCTATGAATTATTGATAATAGGATCTAAAGATTCGAATCCAAAGATTCAAATTCCAAATGAAAAATTAATCGTAAGCGTACCAAGTGCAATGAATTCTCACAAACCTCCTCTTACAGGTATACAAGAACTGTTATAATATTTTTAAATGCCAAAAAACATTAAAATTTATTAGAAAAATATTTAAAATGTTATTGATAATTTTAGAAATAATGGCTGAATTTTTCCCATCGAAACCAAAGTGCCTGGAACTCTTTGCCCGATATTTACTTCCCAATTGGACGAGTTTCGGTTTCGAGGTTCTGAAATTCCAGCATATCTCATTTTTCAATCGTCTTGATAAAAACGAAGAGGAGGAAAATAAGCAGATTGAATTATAGAATGAAAAAGTTTATTATTCGAGAGGGTAAGTTAAACTTTCTTCCAATAATATAATTAAGAAAATATTTTTTTTTTAACAATAAATTAAGTAATCCTTACTCTTGTGGTATAAAAAGTTACTTTCGCAAAAGTTATAAAAGAAATAAGTATCTTTTGGTATTTTACTGACACATGTTTCACTTTTAACATTTTTACTTTCTACTTCTCAGAGTTTCCATTTTTAATGCTCGTACGATATCCATGTGGATTCATGGATTGCCACCTCCAAAAGTCTCGACCTATAAAATTAGATGTTCAAATTTATATTCTAATTTAAATTCTAGTTTAATTATAAATTTCAATCGTGAAGCTTACACATTTGTTCGACTGTGTACTTTGCCTTCCAGCCAAGTTCCTCTTCTGCTAATCTGGTGTCTGCATACATAGAACTAATGTCTCCCTCTCTTCTGCCTTTAATGACGTAAGGCACAGATGCTCCCGTCACCTTTTCAAAAATTCTTACCAATTCAAGAACGGAAACACCCCTTCCAGTTCCCAAATTGTACACTCTGAGCCTTAGGTGTTTTCTGTAAAGAGCTGCTAAAGCAGCCACGTGTCCTGTTGCCAGGTCGACTATATGGATGTAGTCTCGAATACCTAGACGAAAAACAAATTAGAATATTAGAGAACAATTTATCAATTTAACTATGAATATTTGACATTCTTCATTTGTCAACTTTATTGAATGCTAAAATTTGTAATTATAGAAAATAATTACTTATTACGTTCTTACTTACCAGTTCCATCTTCAGTCGGATAATCGCCTCCAAATATAGTGAGCTCAGATTTAAGACCGAGAGCGACTTGTGATATGTAGGGCATTAAATTTGTGTATTTTTTAATAGGGTCTTCTCCAATTAATCCACTTGGATGTGCACCCAATGGATTAAAGTACCTTAGAGCAATTATATTCCAACTCTGTAAATGAATTTAATTAGAAAATGGGTTTTAAGTTTTAAATTTGGCTTCGCTTATTTTATTTTTGTTTAATTTGAAAAAGTGGAAACTATACGTTTTTTGTTTACCTTCTCAGCAGTCGTAATATCATTGAGCATTTCCTCGATAAAATATTTTGTTCGGCCATAAACGTTTGTTATATTTCCAGTAGGATGATCTTCTGTAATTGGAAGACTCTTTGGTTCTCCATAAACTGTGCATGAACTGCTAAAAACTAGTTGGAAGCAACCTGCAGCTTTCATTACCTATACGAATTTATTAATTATTCAATTAAAGAGACAATATTTGAAATTTCTAGTTTAATTTTCTTATAAAACATATATAGAAAGTAGGATTAAAAAATGAATTATACCTCTAGCAAATTAATAGCACCAATCATATTATTTCGGTAATAATGCAGTGGAATTTGCATAGATTCTCCAACTGCCTTTATAGCTGCGAAGTGGATAACACAGTCTATTTTTTGCTAGAATATAATGTAAATTATTGTTTATACGGACGAAAGAATGTTATCTTAAATTCATAGATCTTTCTGTTGACTTTACAATACCTTGTTAAAAACTTCTTCCAGTCTTTCTTTGTCCAGTAGATCACAGTTATGGAATGTGACCTTTTTACCAGTTATTTCTTCGACCCTCTTTAGAGCTGCTGATTGCCCATCGTCCTCAATTACACTATTTGTAAAATTATCGATAGCAACTACATTGTATCCACTTTCCAAAAGTTCTACGATACAGTGGCTACCGATGTAACCCGCACCTCCAGTTACAAAAATCGTTTTCCAATTTTCAGTCGCCGTCATTCTGTTAAAGAAATAATTTTCTTTAATACAATTTAACTATTAGTAGTGATTCAAAAGGTTTATTTATTTCTTTAAATTTAGATTCTTTTTCTATTCTAAGTATGTTTAAATCTTTATAATAATAATATTCTTAATATGTGCAACAAAGGAATATGTTGAAATGAGCGCAAATAATTTTGTATGCGTTACCATTTCAATTAACGTACGTAGGCAAATTTACTGAGACCAAATATTTTACTTTCAAAAAACATGATCACAATAATTTTCTTAACTTTGAAATTATTTCCACGAAAATTTTCTATTATATCAAAAATATTTTCACAGATGGCTTCCTAAGTTACTAAATTAACGTTCGTGTAATTTTGTAATTTTTTGAATTTTATAATTATCATAAAAGTAGTTTTCAAAGTACAAGTAAAGGTTTTGAAAGCTAGGGATTTCTGAAGTAGTCATTGGTTCTAAGGGTCCACTGCAAGTGCACGGACGTTCACCTTTAATCAAACTAAGGAACGTGAGTTCAAGGTCGTGGCTAGCCAACTGTTCAGGGTCGACTATCAATCTTTTTCCATTTTTCAGATCTTATTCTTATAGCCCTTCGTACAATTTACAATTAATTTAACATATTTTGTAATTACATGAATTTTAATTATGTTGTAAACTGAGCAGAGAGTCGATAAATAAAAACAAAAGGGATTAAATTTTGACTTGAAAAGAAATTAGATTACAAATTTAATATTGCTATTACTCATACTAATTTGAATATGTAATTATCATTGTACATTTTCACTTTTATTAACTATAAGCAACTTATTTAATAACTTTCACCTCATAAAATTGAAGTCTAAATAAAATCTATGGTAGAGAATTTTATTTTTATTTAAAACTGATGTGGCTTCTGAGCACGATTCTTATGCCATCACTTTATTCTTCTTATAATCACAAAGCTAACGGTAATCAGGAAATTCTTTGCATAACTTGAGTTTAGTACTTTCATTATTTTTTCCTAAATAATAATAGATTATCATGTCCCAATATAGTTTGAAATATTATATTTCTTTTGCAGACTTTCATTCAAAATAGTGTCAGAAAATTAGTTTATCTTTTAAAAATTAAAAACACTTTAGAAAAATCAATTATTGTATCGTCAATTGAATATTCTTAATTTTTATACCTAACATGAATGCTTATTATGAGCGATAGGATTAATTAATATTAATGATTTTTTTCAGAAAGATTTGGATTCGTTGAGGAAAGAACAACGTGGACTCTCGATTTTGTAGGATTTTTAAATTTTTATAAAGCCAGTCACCCACCTGTTGATGGACGTAAATGTTTCTACCAATTGTGGTACCAAAAGATGGATCCTATGAATCTTTCTGAGGGACTCAAATTTTCACTTGGAACAGGATATCCCTTAGGAAACCGGAGAACGTTAATGCAAATCAACTTTTTGGCTTCGTTGTTGAAAGCCGATTGCGTATATGCATTTACTCTACGAGGTACACAAGCTGAAGGAAGCATATGGCTCCCCACCATTCTCAGTTTGACCAAAGTTGGTTTAACATCATAATATCCCTATTTTAACCTTCACCAGCCTTCACCAATCGCTACTGATCGCTGCCATCTCGGTCGGTATTCGTATTATATGTGAGTTTGATTTTAGTTTTAGTTTATTTTAATATATTCGTTTATTTTTTAAATTATTTAGTATTTTTATTTCCGAAAGTTTATCAGCTTATTCAGTTTCATTTATATCTGTTCTAAAAAATTCGATATACTCTTTCAAAATTGTTAGGATCCCAAGTTTAAAAAAAAAAATCTCACCCATCATTTCATATTTTTGTAAGAAATTCCATAAACAGTAATTTATCAGGAAAAGATGCATTTCTCGTGTTTGAAAAATTTTTCTCTATGACTAACTATTTTTAGTAAAACTGTGGATTTGAGGAAAAGTGACTCTTTGAATCATTTTAGTTTTAGATTAAATTAAAGATTAAAAATAATGTTCTAATATTGCATTTTTTAAGGAATATGGTTTAAACTGAACAATAGATATTCAATTTAAATGTTTAAAATCATTTTTCACAAAGAATTTAATTAAATACGATTCCTCTCAAACTATTTCCATGCTAAAAATATATTTAAATAGTCTATACATAATCCATAAATAATGGTGAGAATCTAAGAATCTTTTCTACCAGAATCTAACATTTTCGACTTTATTAGTAGAGACAATTTATAATCAATGAAAAAAAAGGGAGAAAATATTTAATATTTTAAGAGCGTTGGACCCAAATGTTAAGCTCCAAATTCCATTCTCCATTTTACTCAACGAAAATTATAGGTAAATATTTTTTCATTCTGTAACACTAATCTTTTTTCAAATATAAGACTGCGTACAGAGCGAAAAAATATTTAGTTTCGATACTTTTTACATAAAACGAAAAATTCAAAATCTAAATTCAAAATTGAATTCTTTCATTTACTCAAAAAAAATTTGAATTAGATATTTTCTCGCTCTGTATGCATAATTCTAGTTAAAAATTGATTAATTCTACAGAGGGAGAAAATTCTAAATTTAATATTTGTTGAGTAAAATGAAGAAATCGAATTTTTAGATTATAACTTGGCTTCAACACCCTTAATGACTATTCCTATTGAAAAATTTAGAAATTTAGAACATTTTTATTGAAGCTGATTCATTTTGAGAGAAAATGTATAATTTCTTCATTTTAAACTGCTTAATTTTGAATTGTTCAATTTTTTATGAGTTTTTATTTAAAATATTACATTTTTAAATGTATTAAAAGCAAATTTAAGTAGATTTGAAAGTATGTTCTTAAATATGTGTTTAATTGATTGTAATTTTGATTTATAAAACATATATTTGAATATTGTTATATTTTTGAATTTTTTAAATTTTGTGACAGGTATGTTCGGTACAAGTTAGAAATCTACCTTACCATCAGACCTGCTTTCCGACAGTCATCACTGGGTAATTTCTACTTCAAAGATGGCGGCAGTCGTCTCCGCGTTGACCTAAAATTCGCGACAACAATCGATGACAGTTGCTGGACCGGATATATAAGTGATATAAGTTCGTAGAAGAACAGCTTTTAGGGAAGTAAAAATTCCTCTAAATTTATGATTTCGCGTAACATATCCAAACAAATAACTAACATCAAAAGTCGATTAATTCGCGTTTCCTTAAGCAAACGAGGTTACTTTCGCCGGGGACGACGTCACGTTGATTTGATTGTCCTGATGTCCTCTCGTCATGAACTTTAACGAACCGTAAACAGGTTATCACGTCTTTCTCGATATAAACCTTAGTTTAAAACAATAATAGATGTTTCTTTCTCATATACAAGTTCCAACTCTCAGATAAAAGTGATAAATAACCGCGCCGTGCTCCAATAATATTTACATGCGGATCATAAAATTTAGTTTCTTCCATTGTGTTCTATATGTTTTTTCTTGTCATATTTGCTCGGAAATAATTAGTGAAAAGTGAAAAGTGAAAAACTCTGGAAGCAAGAAAGGAACTCCTCTTCTTCGTCAACGGCGACGCCTGGAAATCATGACAGAACCGTGGAAAATGTGAGTAAAAACATCAGTTTAGATATTCATATTTCTTTTTTATTGATTTTCTCCATGGCGGGAAAAGTGGATTCGCCAAAAGGGATTGGCAATATTGGAATCGTGTTCAAGTTTTGGAGCAATATTTTCCTAGGGAGTCATTTTTAAGGTTACTTAATTTATTTAATTTATTTTCAAGAACTGAAGTATGTTTAGGGATATATTTTCTTAATAAGAAAATTTTGGTTCAGGATTAGTTCATTATTCTATTTATTCATTTAAATAATGGGTAATTGGAGTTTTTCCATAGCTAGCTTTGTACTGAATTTTCTCATCGACAAGAGAGAGGAATTATTTTATTACGCAAGACACACTGAAATGCAATAAGTTTCTGTCTAGTATGCTCTTTCCATTCTTTCCATTTTATGTTTGTGTGTGTTGTACGTGCTATCGAGGGTGGGTTAAACTATATAGAGTAATCTTGAGTAGGATATTTGAGAGATAGGTATATGTTAAATATTTGTCTTTTGATTCTGATTTTTCAATATTTGACTGTGTCAAATAAATTTTCCATTTATTGATTTTATTGGGTACAGAGAAAAATATCTAAGTGTGGCTGGCAACTTAACATTTGTTTCTAGAGAAAAGATTATAAGATAGGTATTTGTCTAGAGCATATAGTATATATGAAGACCATGAAAAATAGAAAATTTAAGGACAGTCTGATTCAGAATATTGAAAAAAATATAGAGGATGTGGAATCATGGGTGTGAAAGAAAAACGCCGAACTAGACAAAAGCGTTTTCTCATTTTCTAAATTTCGGTCGCGACCTTCGTCGGCCTGGAAAACCGATGAAAAGTCACTATCGTATCTGGAGTTCTCATTTAGACTGACCTTGACGGTGTATTTCTCCTCTTTGCTCTTGTTTTAATAATCTTTTTTATTCATATTATTTCGATACTTTCTCCCAATCCCGTCGATTTTCAAATTGAAAATATTATTTTTCAATTAATTCAAATTGAAACACTAAAAAGCGAACAATTTTATCTTAAGATAAAACGTGAAATCTTGATAAATTAATTTTTTACATATGCTGAATGAATTTTCTGCCCTTCGTAAATTTTCTGGTACACATTTTCTGTGTAAACTAACATTTCCAATAACTATTCATGTCATTCGCTGTATGTTGACAGAGGTCATATCAATCCCACTTACTTTATTAATTCACGTTGATCGATGCGAAATTTTGCACAACGAGCAAGCAATCGAGGAAGATGTGTATACTATAATTTAATTTTCCATTACGTCGAAGAACAAAAATATTTTTCTAAAAATTAATGCTCAAATATTCAAATTAAAAATTAAACTCAAGATTGATATTGAATTATGTTTGAAAAACTTTTATTTAGAAAGACGTAAAGGAAAATTGAAATACTTGAAACTTAATTTCTCTCTTTTTTATTAAAGAAATGTGACAAAAAATATGAGTAGCCCGAGTGGTTTTTGCTTTTTAATATTTATGAAAAAGAGCAGTGACATTGGTCGTTCATAATTACATAGTTCAGCGAGTTTTTTTCTTTTTTATTTCATTTCAAGATCCACAAGAGCCATCTCATTAGTTTAACAACTGTGTTTCAAAGAGAATAACCCTTGTAATCATAATCCTTAAAAAACCAATTCAAGTTCTTAAGTTTTCTCAGTCTTTCGGGGTTTCCCTCATTTATTATAAAGACTTTTCTATTTCTCTTCGATTCACTTCAATAATTTACAACAAGAAATTTCTACTTCTCCGGAAATTAGGAAAAGCTTTTAAATTTAAAATTTAAAATATCTACCAACCTGTATCGGGAATAGTTAAAACCCGTGCTTTTTCCTTAAAACGATTATCGTTTGAAAGATTATAAAAAAATCGATATTGCAATGAACTACTCTCGCTCGTTTTTTCTCTATTTACTGAAAAAGGTGGACAAAGTTGGCTCGGTAAAATGCAAACTAATTAAAAAAAAACTGGAAACACACACACAGTTTTGAAAAAAAATCGCTTCAGAGTATAAGTGAGATAAATGAGTATGAACGGCGTAAAACGTGTTTTAAAAATGGTGATGGTAAAATCCTAAAAATTATGCTGGCAATTTTCTTCTGTATCATTTCCTGGCTTATCTCTTTACTGTTTTTTTCATTATTGATTCCAATTTATAATAACTAGATTTTCTGAAGAGAATAATATTCTTTAATTTTTTAAGTCTTTTATTCTCACATGAAAGGTTTTGAAAATATTATTGGTATTGAAAATTAGTTCATTTAGAATTGTTTAAATTCTTTGGAGGCGTTATCACTTTCAATTCTTAAAAATACTCCCCTCTTAGTGAAATTTGACTCTGTTTCAAATCAGATTTTTTTTTTTTACTTTTTAAAGTCTGAAATTTGAAGGGAAGGGTTTTGCAAAACTCATCCAAATATAGAATAGACTTCCTGTCTACATTGTCGACGGAAGATGAACGAATCTAGAGAGGGTGGAAGTAAAAAAGTTTGTGGAGCAAGACGAGAATGATTCATTTGAAGAGGGATGAAACCTGGAGGAAATAAGGGGGTGGGAGTACGAAACGAAGTAGCGTTCTATAGACTTCGAAAGGCCGAGAAAAAGGTAGAGGGCCGGTCGATGCCACAAGGTCGCTCAGTATCGACGGTCTTCCATGTCCGGGCTACCTTGTACCCGGAGTTTCGTACAAATTTCTGCCTAATAGAACCCTCCTCTCTATTTATCGAATACAAATTTTAAAAAATCTCCCAATATATCAAGCGTCGATTTTTATTCATCTAGAGTAACTTTAAATCATTCTGTTCCATTCCATTGACACGAAACTGCGGATTCGTGACAATGACCTACATTTGAAATATTCCCATCCTATTTTCATTTCAATAAGGTGCTCAATGAAAATCCGAAACCGGAAATTTAATTACTATGTGTAAGTTGAAATTGTGGAACTTTTATCAATTAGAACTTAGAACTTTGAACTTTAAAAATTTTATAAACAAATATTTGAAACCTAAAAACTAGGGTGGGTTAAAAAATTTGCCCTTTCTATCATCCACTTATTCTTCCAAATCTAAAAACAAATTTTTGCATTCATGATTTATATTGTTCTGGAATGAATAATTCTTTACATTTAGAGGTGAGCAAATCGGGTCTGAATAATTAGAGGAAAGCGGAACAAGTTAACTGCAAAGTTAATTTTTTGTAAGACGTGTTCGTTAGAATAGAGCTTCATTTCAATTACCAGGAATCCGCTTATGTAATTGGCTTTTATTCGATCTGTTCTCGACTGGAGTGATTGAGGTGCTTTTTTTTTTACAAGAAATAATTCAATTTGAAACAACTCATTAAAAATTTTTAAAAGTTAAAATTTAAATTTAAATGCGCTAGCTAATTTAAATTTCTACTTAGGTGAAATTTACATACAATAAAAAAAAAATAAATTATATTTTCTGAAAGAGCTAGGTTGTGTTTTCAGATATATCTATTTTCTCGTGTTATTTTTTTTTATTTTGGTGAATAAATTTCGGATTTAGAAATATTTTTCCTTATTTGTGAAAGTTTTAAACTAGAGTTTTCTGTTTCTGCATAACTTAGGTAAAATATTACCAAAATCTCTTTCTCACGTTGATTAGAGCTTAATTTTTTTCAGTATTAGCATATATAATTTCGAAAAAATCCGCTAGAAACAGAATAAGTTTCTATTTTTGAAGTCTTCATAAAAGTTCTAAGAGAAAAGTTTGCGTGGAAAACTTTAGACTATTCAATGATATATATTGAGAAGAAAAAATTCGAGATAAAGCCATTTTTTACTCTCTCTTTCAATTGAATTTAATAATTCAAAAAAAGCACTGACTTTTGTTAGAGAATAGTCCGTAAAAAAATTCCAAAAAAATGTGATAATTAGCCTAAATATATAAAATTAATATTCTCTTAAATTAGAATATTTTAAAATAATTACGTCTATAGCATTTGATGAATTTTTTATTTCATACTTTGCTTCACGAGAAAGATTCTATTGAATAATAAAAACGTAGTTAGGAGACAGTTTGGCTCTGATAGTAACGTGCTTCAGTATTGTAACTATTATCTTATACTGTCGCGGGTTCGATTCCCAATGCGGAGAAGTGAATTTTCTCTTCCTTTCCTTGGCCTTATTGAGTATTCATTTCAAATTATTTGCGGAATTTAGTTAAATTTTCAAAATCTTTAGGGGTGATTTTGGGGTGAGTTCCTCACACGAGATGTGGGGCTGAAACTTTTTGGGTGCCTCTTTGGCATTATTTAAAAACATCGTCATTAAAAACCTGTCATTTTTTTAATTAGAGCAATTCTCCTGAATTTTCAATCTTTAAGCCTGTTTGGCTTTATTTAACACTTAGCTGCTACACTGGGGTCGATTTGACCCCAGGATTTTTTGTTTTTTGACGCCATTCAATTTTTACCACTTCATATAAACATTTTTTATTATACTAAATATTTTTTTTTGGTAAATGTATCCAGTGAGTCTTCTAAAATAACTTAAAAATTACTAGCAAATTTTTTTTAAGTCGAGAATGTCAATAGTAACTTTGCAATACAATTTTTTATTCAGCGGGGTACGAAATGCTCCAGTGTGGCAGCTATGTTATTTTCGTGAAGTGTGACAGCTAAGGGTTAAAAACATCGTCATTAAAAACCTGGCGTTTTTTTTTTAATTAGGCCAATTTCCCTGAATTTTCAATATTTAGGGGTGACTGGGGTGAGTTCCACATGTAATATCTAGCTATTTAACTATGGAACGACTATCTAGATATTTAGAGATAATATCTTGATATTAAAACTTAATATCCAGAGATTAAAATATTGGATGTTAGAATATTTGGATGATATATTTTAATATCAAGATATTATAGTTAAATATCTAGGTAGTCGTCCCATAGTTAAATAGCTAGATATTACTTTTTAATATCCATTTTTCTCCGTGTTAGGATTATACGCAACTATTTTCTGCCATGAAATAGCAGCTTTTGTAAGTTTGAAAAAAAAAATTTGTCGTTATTCGTTATCGTGAGGAACTTCAGACTCATTTCCTGTTATAAAAAGAACATGCATTTCAGCTAACTTCATAGTGTTACCTTAATTTCTGATGTAATTACGTAATTTTTGAAAAATTTTAATAGTATTTTAACTGAAAATTTGTTCGCATTTTTAATACTTTTCTGTCAGGGAAATTGGTCTTAAAGTCAGGGAAATGAAAACATTGAATCTTCTGGAGACCCTGTTAATTAATTAATCAATTAATATTTAAATTAATATTGAGGCCATATTTGAAGGTCACTTGAAGGAGAAAACCACCCCTTAAATTTCATGAACTAAGAAACTATATACATATATAGACTCTATAGAATTATATGTCACAGTATTAGGATAGGTATGTAGGGCGTTCGAGTAAATTTCATTGGTCTCAGTAAGCATTGCTCTCGGTACATACTTAATGTATATGGGCCTTCGACTCGTAGAACGTATACACGATCACATCTGTGTCATGGAGGAGTCGCAGGGTGGAGTTCTGCACGGGGGTAGCGTTGCTGGTTACCGTTACCGTGAAGTTTCAGGGAGAAATAGGGTGGCTCGGCCGTCGGGGGGAGGGTGAATCGGGGGTGAGTTGCGCGCTTCCGCTCACCTCTGAATACTGCCGAGAGGGCTCAAGATACGTCAGTTACCTCGCGACGATCATTCCGCGAGGACTCTCATCCGGTTTTCGCGTTTTAATCACGCTTACCTCTTTATTACCCTCAGAAAATTAATCAAGTCTCCATTTTTATCGGTGACTTTCTAAAAGAAAAAAGGGGGAAAATCCTTCATTTTTCATCCTCAGAGGGTAAGCAGAGGAGTTTAGAAGAAAGTAATCCCCTGGGTGTAAATTTCTTTTGTAATCCTCAAGATCATTGCAATTGAGAACAAAAATGATTATGAATTTTAGAAGATACGGGATTTTATATTATAATTCTAAAACAATTATATATTTTGATTTGATGAGTTGAAGCTTATAGATGTATTTTTTTTATAGAAAGTTTTAAAAACAAAAAAAGATATTTGGGATTCTTTCATTGAAGAGCTTTCGAGAGCTTTGAGATAATCGATTAGCCGATACGACCTTCTTATTGAGCAATGGCACATTTTATGAATCGGGATATTAATATGTAGCCCGAAAATTCTTTTTATCGTTTTATTGATTGCTTTTTAAACTAGAAACAAAGATAAAATATTGGTTCACTGATATTCAGAATAGTACAATATAAAAGAAACTAAGAATGTTCTCTTTTTTTTTTGTAGTGGGAATATTATTTTTTCATTAGATAGAATTTGAATAATTTTAATCAGTTTCTGTTTGCGGGAAAAAAGATAATATGTATATTGTTAATTGTTAATTGTGGAAGAGAAAAGATATTTTTTCCTGGATTTGAGTGGGAAGAAATCATTTTTGATGATGGGACTGAATATGTATTAACGTTGCGTTAATTTGGTGCTATACACGCGACGACGATAACACAATCAGTGCCGGCACGCCGCAGCAATTAGTTATCACGTTATAGTATCGTTACTTATATCATTATGCGTGAGGCATTTATGTCGTGGGTTTTAAACAATCAGAAATATCTGAATTTGTGTATTTTTGTGATATTATAATATTACACTTCATTTTTCTATACTTCTTAATGAATAAAAGTTGTGTATTTAGTGAAAAAAAATCTTTTATGGAAATTTCTACTATTTGAAAATCTTAATAACAATTTCGTTTCTAAACTTTAAATCTTATTTCAAAAACTTTTGAAGATCAAATTTTCTCTACAGTTTCCGTCAGGGTAAACTTTAAAAGGATTCGATTGTTTCATGAAATACTTTTTTCTCTGAAGATTTGGATACAAAATAATAAATATTTTAATTTATTTTATTTTTGTTAAGCCATTTAAGATAACTGGCCTAGTTTTAGCAAAAAATATTTATTATTGAGAAGATAAAGTTGGCGAAACTAAATTTCCTTTTATTACTACATGCTCTTAACAGAAATCTGAACACAAAGAATTTATTTCGTCCTATTTTACACACACAGACAATTTGATCAAGAAATCTTTATATTATGACCCTATTTTGCCTTTTTCGATTTCGTTATCAACTAAAAGTCCATATTTTTGTAAAAAAAACTCGAGTGAAAGTGACCCTTTTAGTGAGTTTATGTCCGTTTCTATATCTAATTCGTCCACAGTAGTTAAAGTCGTTTATGGTGGGACACGTCCGCATAGACCCTCGCATAGACCATCCTTGTGAAGCTAAACCAATTCGGGAAGGTGACATGGGCAGCATTTCGTTATCTCAGTCGTATATACACACACGTATTCGTTTTTCCATCTATATTTACACATCCACCCATACTAAATATTTAAACACATACATTTACCTCCAATTGGCTCACACAATCTCCAAATTCCCTTTGCTGCAAATACCATCAGCCCATATTATCCTATAATGCTATATCTATACCCTTTAGTTCTACCTTTGACTATCGTCGAATTACGGAAGCGCAAAGGCGTCCAATTATCGCTCCCTGAGAGAACGAGCTTTGAAAACTATACTCGGAAATAAAAGGGCGAAAAGGGGAAAACGTTAGGAAAAAAAGTTTTGCTTTTGCGGCTCAAGTTTCCTAGTTCCATGTTCCATTTATAGTATTTACGTGACTGCGACACAGGACTTAATGCATCACTCTGTGAATTTGTTTTAGTAAATATATATATATATGGCTTCGGCCTGAAAATTATATCTAAAAAAGGCTTTTAGCAAATATCAATTAGGAAATTACCCGGAAAAAGAGGTTTATTTTTATTTGTATAGACAGTTTTATATAGCGAAATATTTATAAATAGCACAAGAATACAAAGAATTCGCAAAGCATCTTGATGATTGAATATCCGGAATGAAATGCTTGTTGGAGATTAAGTGGCGAGGGATTAATTAAGGGAAAGTGGGTCTTGGACTTAGTGTAAGGAGAGGCACTCTAGACTCTACAGTTGGCATAGCGAAAGGACATTGTCTGTGACGACGAATAGGTTTCGATCGGAGTAAATAATTCATTGACAAGTGGGATGGCGAGCTCCCTGAGGTTTATAGCTTTTCAATCCGCGGCTAAGTGCGTCGAGAAAGCTCCTCGAATGCTCTTGGCTTTTGAAATTGTGCCAACTGGGGGATGATAACCTTCACCCCTAATCCAGACTCAAACGCTTTGCATTAAACCGACTCTATATATGTGTGTTTATATACATATGTGCAATATATATATATATATATGGCAAAAACAAAAGTACCAAACTTTCGTAAATAACCGCACCTCACCCCAATTCCATTTTCACGCGATATACTTCAATTCACAGAAATTTCGTTTAGCATGACATTTCCTCTGTTAATTTCGTAGAAATAGAATTTGATTTGCTAAGAGTTGTAACGAATTTTTTGTCTGAAAGGTTGGGGATTTTTAATGATTTTTTTTGTGCTTAGGGTATAAACGTTGAAACTTCAGTTTCATAAGAGCAAGTCATTAAAACACATGAGGCAGGGAAAGCTTTTGATCGAATTTCGTTACGGAATGGTAGCTCGCATATTCATTTGAATTGGCTCAGAATTTCCCTCCGGTGACGATATCGTGTCACAAAGTGCAAACACTGTGAGCGCGTCCTTTTTAAAACCGCGGGCCATTAAACCTCTGCTTGCTCCGTGTCACGTACGCGTTGTATACGTTAATAAAATTTCTGTAAAATTTTTATGCGCGCGAGAAATATGTGTTTGCCACCACCAGCTGCAAAATAAGCTGCAGCCACAATGCATGGAAATGGTGGAAATAGAGGGAAAAGGCCATTTATCAAGCAGCCGCAATTAATGACGCCGTTAAAATGAGAAGGATGATTAATTAGCGCGGATGTTCGCTCGAGGTGGCGATCAATAGACCCTTTATCTCGTTGCAGAATACAAAACCTGATTTCAAGAAGCGCTAATTGTTCAAAGAGTATTTTGTTCTCACTCGAAGCTCTTTTAGTTTTTCTCTTTAATAAAAAAATGTTAAAAGCACTTTATGTAATATACGTATTACAAAAGAGTTACAGCAACAAGTTTAAATTGAAGGGGTGACAAATTACACTTGGATAGCATGAGTTTCGATGTTTTGATGCAGTTTTTTTTTTACAACACATGAAAATCGTTTGGCTCGTAGGCTTATTAATGTATTATTATATCCACTTATTGGGTGGTTTTCTTTTTCCGAAAAGAGGAAGGAGAAAAACTTATTGCAAAAATCGATATTAGTTTTGAAAAAAGTACATATTTCTTAGATCGGAAGTTATGTAGTGTGATGAAATATTACTTTCAGAGAAATATATGTTTTTGACGCAATTATTTCGGAAGTGAAGCGAAAAATGTGTACTCGCTAAGGAATTTTCTTGCCTTCGAACGTCGCACGAGCAGTGCAATAAATCTCCTTGTATTCGCCCCTTAGAGAAATCGTTTCCGACACCACCATTGCCATTCTACCCATCGTTACGTTCAGATAAATCCTGGACAATATGTTGAAGTCCGCAAAGGTAGACAATAAACGATACGAATTTGGAGTCTCATTGTGTCTTAGGTTCTTATAAAGATAACTAAGAGGCGAAGCAGCTTGCTCTATGATGCTCCTAGTTTTCATTCTCCTGTCTTTATTTTATAATGGATTTTAAAATAGCGCGCGCGATTTATTTTGTTTTTCTTCTTACGACTTCGAATCATTCCAAACGCAATCAGATTTAAATCTATTATATAATATATGTGCGAGATTTTCGAGATATTTTTAGAGAGGAGCCACTTTTTTAGAGAGGTATTTTAAGAGTCTTTTAGGAATTTTAAGGGAATTTGATGATTTTTAAGTGATTTTTACAACATTCAAAAGATTTTGTTAGGGTTTTACAAATATTCCTAGGAATTTTAAGAGATTCTGACGATTTTCAAGTGATTTTTACGAAATTCAAAAGATTTATAGTATTTAAATACATTATACAAGATTTCTGATAATTTTCAGTGATTTCAAGAGATTTTTCTGTTCTTTAAAAGATTTTGTGAGAATTTTAAGGTATTTTATGAAATTTGATAAAATTTATAATAGTTTTAACGGATTTTAAAGATATAAAGGCATTTTAAATGTTACCGTAAAATTTAAATAATTTTCTGGGAATTTTCAAAATTCTAAAGTTTTTCAGGGAATTTTATGGAGGAAATTCAAAAGATTTTTACGATTTTTAAAATATTTAGAAGAATTTAAAAGAGTTTTAAAGGCTGTAAATTTTTCGATTTTTAAAAGATATTTTATAAGAATTTTTATGATTTTTATGGAATTTTATGAGATTCTAATATAAATTTTTTAAAATGATTTTCAAAAGATTTTGTAGAATTGTTAAAGATTCACGGAGAAAAATGGAAGTCAGCGGTTTAGTAACCTTTACACAAATTCTGTAAACAAAACTTTCACTGTAATGATTAAATGATTACTGTATTTTTGGACTCTGTCTTATAATAAAAGTTTTGTTTACAGAATTTGTGTAAAGGTTACTAAACCGCTGACTTCCATTTTTCTCCGTGTTCGATTAATTTTGACGTGGATTTCAAAAGATTTATGATTTTAAAAATTGTTAAGTAATTTTAAGGAATTTCAAAAGGTTCCTAGGAATTTTAAGAGATTTTAACGAATTTTAAGGGATTTCTAAGGCTTTTTGTGAAATTTTAGGGGACGAACAATTAAACACACGTGCGATTATTTTGTTTTTCTTCTTTACAACTTCAAGTCATTCAAAAGCTATAAATTAGGTCTTCAACAACAATATAAGCGAGATTTTCGAGACAATTCGTTGTTTTTTATGTAATATTGTTCCCCTGAATCAAAAATGAGGGTTTTCATTCCCTTTTTGGGCCAGATTTGGAAATTTCTACATGGAATAGCCACTCTTACTTTTCTACATGATTTTATAATCATTTTTTGACTTTTTTTGAATTCCTTCAAATGTTTTTGTAGTCTTGGGTTCGTTTAAATTATTTGAAATTTCTTTTTGTGGGATGAGGAGTGTAAGCTTCAATTTTTATTCAGCGGTCGGAGGTTGGTATTTAATTATCGCCAGGAAACTAGCTTTGCATTCAATTACGCGGAGTAAGCTCGGTAAACTCGAAAATTAGCATATCTGGGAAATCGCAGATGTATTTTTTCCCTCCATTGTATCCCGGGGAGGTTCACAATAACCGCGATTGGGAAAATGTCAAACACTTTCACCGACCCAGTGACCCTGTTCCTTCGGCTGAAGTTTGATTTCGTCAGATTTCTTTTGAAAACGAAACGCGGAGTGTGGAAAAATACAAGCCCGAGACGCGAAAAAGAATCAAAAGAGATCTTTGCATGAAAGTTTAGTGTTCTGGTTTTTTTTTTGGAATAATGTGAGGCGATAGGCAGTTATAAATTTTTATTGATCGATATAGGGGAGAGTAAGCTAAGAAAGATAAAGAAGGTCGCGCCTTTACGAGGCTAAGGGAATTCATTAACACGCCCCACTTTTACATGTTGCTATGATAACGATTGTGTATCCATCGATCGTTATACCTGCCCACGCTGCTTCTTTTTTTCTTTCGACTTTCGATATCAAATAACACGTGCATGGAAAGGACAAAGATATCATTGTGTACTGATAATTGAAAAATATATTAATAGATTGCTTTTGATAAGAAAAGAAAATGTCAATAGGATTTTTTTTATATTGGATGATATGGAATAATTTCATTTAGGGTAATTGGTCCAACATTTAAGTTTGTATTTCAATTTCCGAAAATGGTAAATTAAGGGTTGTCTTTTGAAATCAGCACTTCGAAATGACAGAGGTCGGCGGAAGAACCTTGAAAAGTCGGTAAGAGGATTTCTTGTAATCCAATATGAGTCACGTGTGCGTTGCAACTCTGGGATAAGAGTTTTTCTGTTGTAATACATAGACATATTGTTTACGTCGACTCAGCAGTAGGCAGTAATAGGTCAGTTTACAAACACGCTTAGGAATAAACGCATGTCTTCAATAAAGGCGAGCTCTTAATTCCCGACAAGAAATAATCTTGGTTTTATTACATTTCTCATATTTTTTGATAATATGTCAGAAAGTCAAACAAAATTCTGATTAAAGTTTATAAATAAAAGGATCAACTCCATTATCTTATTTTTCATGTAGAAATCATACACAAAAATAATTCTTGAAACTTTTCCATCAATCGTTCATTTGAAAAGTGTATAAAGGCCTCTGTATGAAAGTTTTGCTTCTCTTTTTTTATGTTTTTCTCTTTAGTTGAAAAGAGAGTACAATTTTCTTCAACTCGTGTAAAAAACTTTAGGCAAGTCTAACTTTTCATCTAGTAAAATAAGAAACGAGTGGGAGTTCTAGGGAAAAGTTTTGTCTCGAGAAACTTGTAATTTGGAAGTTAATTTTTTTATTCTGAATGTGAACTACTTGAGGTTCTATAAAAACTATTCAGCATTTTATAAATATACAAGTAGAACATTAAAAAGTTACACGACTATCGTGGCCTTTTCTCGAGGTAATTGGGATTGTTACAACTGAAGATTCAAATTCTCGTTTCATTCTTGCCAAAGTTCCTTAAACTCAATATAGCCAGTTCTTCCCTTTTTTTCTTCAATCCCACTTTCTCCTTCCACGAAATACAGGAAACAAATCTTATTTTTTCCTCGTGTCTCGTTTGTGATAAAAGAAAGGGAAAAGAAAAATAAATTAGGTAATATTATGCAGCACAAGGAAAAAGTTTTTCAACACTTATTTGTTTATGTAAAAAAAATCCCGTGGATTGTGCAATATTTGAAGACACCTATATATCACGTGCCAAATCAGAGCAGAATGTGTAGGGCATTCCTGATCGAATATTCTGTCCGCATTTCTGATAAAACAAAAGGTTTTGTTTACTTTGCCGCGGTCCATATTTTTCGATAGGGCTGCATTATATTAGATCTAGAAAATACATATTCGCACGCAAATGGAATATTAAAAGAGCCTATATAAAAAGGGGGCTTCATTTTCACAGATCCTTATCCAATTTTAACATAATTTTTATTTATAATCTATTTACACATTTCACTCGCTTCTTCCAATTTTAACACGCGACGATGATCCGCATAAAAAACTATAAAAAAAAAACTTTAAAGAGGAAAACGTGGATCGTATTCGGGCCGATCTAGCTTTAAAAGTAGAGGGGCGCGATAAATTTTGCCGTGAAATCCGTACAATTTTTCGCTTGTACTCTTGTCGAAAAGAGTCAGTAGATCGTATGATGTTGATGAGAGCGAGAAAGAGGGAGAGAGTGAGAGAGAGAGAGAGAGAGAGAGAGAGAGAGAGAGAGAGAGAGAGTGAAAGAGTGAGAGAGATAGGGGGTGGGTTGAAGGGGTTGTTTAAGGGGTTGAGGGTGTTGGTGGGAGCAAGAAGGAAAAGGGGGTGGAAACGGCGACCTTGACGTCACCTACACCGACCCGAAACTCACCAACCTCGACGCACCCGTGCCCACCCCGATTTGCCCCAACCCCACCAACGGCCTAGCCATCTAGACTGGAAGCTTTTCAGCCCCCAGCAACAAACCACCCAACCGACACCACCCAGGCATTGTGCGCGGATTGTCTCGCGAAGTAGGCCGACTGCCATGCCGCCACCACCGTCGCCATTGCTGTTACCACAATCATACCCCTATCCAACTTTTCTCGTTACAGTCGTATAGATAACAATATAACATAGGTGCCTTATTATGCAACAGTTGTTCTGTTCGTGTCCTGCGCCTCTGCCTTATATTTTATAGTTTACATATTGCAGTCTATAGACTGTACAATTATGTAGAATGTAGAAAGGTGTGCCATGTGTATGTAAACACATATATCTAGAACTATATGGAGCTTTCCATTTCGATTTCCATTCCAAAGCCCGTTAGCCACGCTCGCATCCGCTACCTCATTTTATATATATATATATATATATATGTAGAGAGAGGGAGAGGGAGAGAATACAACCCCTTTTGCTACCCCCATGAGTCGAAGAAAGAGAAGCGGAAAGAGTGAAAGCCTGCCCCCCTGACCTCGAAATGTAACGAGACGTGTGTAGGTCGAAACAGTGTAGATGTCAAGAAGTTTGCCATTTGCAATTCATGGAATTTCTAGTTTACAATTTCAAGCTGTTTGTCAGTCAATTTAACTTACGGATATTCGATACAATCAGTGCTTATAAATCCCTTTTTTCCTGGCCTCGTTTTTCTACCCCCTTTCTTTATTCTATTTCCCGTGCAGAAATTGCCCCATTTAAAATAGGGTTCTGATAAGGCCCTAGTCAGTTTTTCTATTCTGAATAAAATAAAATAAATTATAATAAGGTGCTAATCGGGCAGCATATTAGGACTATGTGTAATCATCTGATTATTCCGAATTGAAAATATTTGGATTTAAATATTATATTTCAATATTAAATTATCCATTTAAATATTTAAATTGTTTTCTGTTTCATTGCGAACGCAAGTATATAAATATTATTGATTTATTTCCTTGTATTGTTTCTTATGTTCTTTGCTATGTTTTGACATACTAAAATTACATTTTCATAAAAGCAGGTAATTTTTATATATAATTTATTATAGTTTTTTTTTTAAAAGACATTCACTAGAAAAACTGACAAGGCCCTGACTAGTTTCCCCTATATAGGGTAATCGCGAGTCCAACCGTTAAACCCTTGTCGGGTTCTAACCAGTTTTACTGACCAGAACCCTACTAGGCCCACATCAAGATTTCTGCACGGGTTTTTCTACATTTCTTTCTAAACCTTTTTCCACTCTGCTTTTTCCTACTTTACTTTCCCACCTTGTCATAATAGAATTTGAGGAACTTTACAAAAATATATATTTGAAAAGGTCAGGCTTGACAAGGATCCCCGTGTAGAAATCTTGATGTGGGCCTAGTAGGGTTCTGGTCAGTTTCCCCTACTTCTAGTGTGGTTCTGGTCAGTAAAACTGGTTAGAACCCGACAAGGGTGCAACGGTTGGACTCGCCAGTACCCAATATAGGGGAAACTAGTCAGGGCCTTGTCAGTTTTTCTAGTGAATGCCTTTTTAAAAAAAACTATAATAAATTATAAATAAAAATTACCTGCTTTTATGAAAATGTAATTTTAGTATGTCAAAACATAGCAAAGAACATAAGAAACAATACAAAAAAATAAATCAATAATATTTATATATTTGCGTTCGCAATGAAACAGAAAACTATTTAAATATTTAAATGGATAATTTAATATTTAAATATAATATTTAAATCCAAATATTTTCAATTCGGAATAATCAGATGATTACACATAGTCCTAATATGCTGCCCGATTAGCACCTTATTATAATTTATTTTATTTTATTCAGAATAGAAAAACTGACCAGGGCCTTGTCAAAACCCTATTTTAAATGGGGCAAAATGGGGCAATTTCTGCACGGGTGACAGTGTATAGGAAAATCTAAAGAAAATGCTTTACGTTTTTTATGTGCAGGTGATATTTCTTGTTTAAAGTAACATGAATTGTAATTAATTTTTTATGTAAAAGCATGTTCCTCTAAAAGGATTGGCATGCAGCCTCGAGGCTAACGAAAATAAAACTATTCGGTTATTCAGAAGAGAAACCGGGATCGTCGATTAAAATGTGATTTTCAACCCTAGTGGTTTTAGGAGTCCTTTCATGGGCATATGTATCTCCTAAATTGCTTTAATTGTTCTCCCAACCCCTTCTGTATAAGTTTAAGCGAGCCTCCCGCTGTGAGACTTGAGGCTTTTACCCCTAGAATAAGTGGCCGAGGGTGGTCGATAAGTACAAGACGAGATGTGCTTTACTCACCAGAATGATTTCCCAAGCGACTTTGATACGCATCAAATAATAATCATTGTTATTTTTCCTTTCGTTCCTACTTTCTATTTTTAACAAAGTTCATCCAAGGGCAAGTCAAACTTATCCACATAAAAAAACACAATCCATAAGGTTGGCCTAAATACACAAAGTCCCTAAAATTTTTATTATAAAGGTTTTCTTGATCTACTCTTTGGATTTCGTGTCTTCGTATTTTTTTTTACTATTGATAAGTTTAATTTTATACATTATACATTATTTCGAGGGGAATATTTTTAAAAAGTTATTACATCTTTTTTCGAATCTAAAAATGAAAAAAAAAACGAGAACTAATTGATATTTGTACCATTTACGTCACGAGAAAAAGTCGTTATTGGAAACTCCCTTTATTGCCTGAAGGGTGAGATTGATCCTTAAAGCCCTTGAGTCACATTCTACTAGGGTGCGAATGTTTTTCCTGACTTTTTCTACTTGCGGAAACGCCTTTTCCAAAAAAAATACATTAGAGTAAATACTCTTCCCAAAATACATCCTGGATAACATACCCGGATGGTTGATTGAAGACTAATTAATCACAATTAATCTTACATGCCATATATCCTAAAATCTCCTTCCGCTTGAAGAAAGTAAAGAAAGAACATTATATACTCTATAATTCAAAAGAAAATTGTATAATCAATATTAATGAAAACATTAGTATCGTAGGAATTATTGAGATCCTAATTTACCCTGACATGACCTAACAATGTAAAAGATACATTTAGACCAGATTCTATTTGTCACTCGTGACTTGAAAAATGTTGATTGAGGGATAATCTTGATTCAGGTTTAGTCTGGTCTTCCCCTTTGGATTATTTCCACTCGATTTGTTCCTTGTTCCTGATGATGATGAAGGAAAATGAGGTACTCTCGAAATCTATCGTCTTCGCTGACACTGAAAAAACTTAACCGATGGTTATCAATTTTTTAGAATGACCTCGCAAAATTCTTTAATCGAATTATGCTAAGGCGGATTTTATGAGAATAATATGTATTCATAAAAGAATTTAATAGTTTAGAAATGACTCGGCAAAAACTGGTTAATTTGTGTCTTCAGAGCTAAAAGCTTCAAAATTGGTGGTTGAAAGCTTCCGAATTCCGTAAAAGTATATAGGATGGGCCATTTTATTATTAAAGATTTCTTTTTCTGGCATTTGCCGACATGTAGGGTTCGTGACAGTGATATAGCGAGTTTTTTATTGTTAAAATTAAAAGCAATTTGAAAAAGTGGAAACTCATTACATTTTCTTATATCAAATTTAAGCTCTTCTTATTCTTCAAGTATTCAACTTGAAAGCTTTTAAATTTACCTTTCATAGGAACGTAAGGTTTGTTGATTGACGGTGCAAATATTGGCTCTCGTTTCTGAAGTTCCCCTCTTTTTGACTTATCCTCGTTAAAAGATTCCTCTGATCAAAAGAATTTTTGATTCGTATTTTGAAGCGTCTTTCCATTTGGATGATCATCAAATTAATGTGATAACGATAACTTTCCTCTAGATGCGGCTCTCATTTTAATCTTCGTATAATGATGTTTATATACGTTTTCAATTTTCGATCTTCAGTTTTGTGATGTCCTTTAAATTCAGATTTAGATAAGAGATATTTTCTTCTTGTCTGCGTTCCCATTGCTTCGAGACTAATAAAAGAATTCGAACGTTCATTAGCAGCAACGAACCCGAAGAGTTTTACCCCCGGTTGGAAATAATTCTATTATTCCTGGGAAATCTTTCATGAGAGAGTCGTAGAATCGAAGTCAAGGACCCGGAACATTACTTGATCGGTTTTATTAAAACGATTCTTATTCATTCTTATTGGGTTGAAGTTTCAGACGTCTAGTTCGACGATTTTTTTTATATTTATTTCAGTGATTTCACAAAAATTAAAGACATTTTAACTTATATTAATGAATTTTAAGGAATTTAAAGAGATTTCAAGATATCACAAGAAATATGAAGATATTACAAGAGATTTGAAGATATTTGAAGAGATTTTAATAAACTTCAAGGAACTTTTATATATTTTAAACAATTTTAAGACATTTACAGAACATTTGAAAGTTTTTAAATTTTCAAGTGATGCTAATGCTTTTGATATCTTTTGGAAATTTTTTAACTCTCTTGAATTCTTTTTAAATCAATTCAAATTCCTTAAAATGAAAAATCTCTATAAAATCCCTTGAAATTTCTTAAAAAGCCAGGCAACGTAGGCTAAATTTTTAATAATAAATAAATAATAAGAAAATGAGTTTAGGAACTTTTTTGATATTCTAAATCCAAAAAATGCATAAAAATAAAACAAAATAAAGAAAATAAAAATCTTTATCAGACTAGACGTCTGAAACTTCAACCCAATTTCATTCTTCTTCACTTGAAATGACGTTTTGATATAAAGCGTTTGAATTAAATAAAACCAAAATGCAAAATATTGCACTGAGAAAAATGTTTGGTGCGGACAATAAAAAATTTTGTTGCTATGAAAGCAACAAAAATTTTTGGTTGTGCCAACCAAATTTTTGTTGAACCAACCAAAGTTTTGTTAATTCAACCAAAACTGAGATTTTGTTGGTTCAAATGAATTTTCTTGGTTCAACAAAAAGTTTTGTTGTCCACACCAAACATTTTTCTCAGTGTGCAAAGAATTCATATGAAAATATCGAATATTCTCTAAAAATTCTTTCATTTTATGCTATCTATCTTGATATATTTATCTAGAAAATTCGATTCGAATTATGACGATGATAATCATAACTCATCAACTTCGTTCCCAGTTAATTGGAAGGTACACATTGTTACAAGATCTACGCTACTGAAAATGAGTATATAGGTCTCAAGTTCTTGCCATTGTTAAACGTATGCACTGAATTAGATTAATGCGGTAAACTCCGGGATTGAATTAGAGTATGCTACTTGATTCAGGATTCTAGAATTCTAGGTCTTTAGGAGAGTTTCTCCCCTATCATATTGTAAGCTCTCTCGAAACAATTCCCTGGTCGAGGTGTATCACGCTCAGCGAGTGCATAAATGTCGCGATTTCTGTTTTCTGGGCACGACATGTACCTCTATAGGGTTGGGAGGGATTAGAATTTCACGTATGTATATATTATACATGATAGGCATATAAAGGCAGATTAATCATGCGCCGGGGATGGATGATACACGAAGGGACGAGTACAAGGTCAAGCACATACCTACACTCCAGCTGTTACGTCTACTGTCGTTTCCCAACGGAGATTTGCCTTCGCCGCGCCGATATTGATCCCTTTTCAACCCAAAACTTAACCAATCCTCGTTCTCGCAGTGTGCTCAAGAGGAATAGTGTTATTCAGGAACCAATTGCAAAGTTTCATGATACTTTTGAATCTAGAGCGTAATCACAATCGAAGTTTCATGTGCAAAACTCTGGAAGTTCTTCCTCCGAGCATTAAAGATGTATTTCGTGACTGCAGTCGAAAACCGCGTATCTGATGAGTTTCGATAGGTTCCGGGTTTGAGGTTTATTAACTTAAGATGGTCCGAAGTAAATGTAAAATTTTGAATATTTAAAAGTCAATAGTATGTTCATGTTTATTCTCTTTAAATTTAATCAATCAAATTACGAGCTATTATTATGGGACGTCTAGAATGTCTGTAGCATTTAAACTGTTTGCATCAAAGTTCATTCAACCCTCGGATCATTAATGATCGTAAAATAGAATGACTCTTCAACTTCTTCTATTATTCTTTCTATATTATTCTTCTTCTATATTCCAACTGGAATTATGTATCTGATATGATGATTTCCAAGCTTCTTTGATGTTTTTCACGAAATTATTTGCGCGCTAGTCTTATAGACTTTCGGACTTTTCCGATTTTCGAAGCATGTGGTAATCACACTGTCAGTGTAGAAGCAGGTCATCCTCTCAACGTAGTAACATAGATCTGTCACCTAACACAGAAGAGGCTTGAGAAGTAAAATTACTGAAAGGAAGTCAGGATTTTCTGTAAGCTTCCTTTTGCAAATAGTATAGTATTGTACAGAAAACTCGCTTCTTCACTACAAATTGCGAAGTTTAGAGTAAACTCAAAGCAGACAATTTGTTTGTTCTACTCTCAGTTATAGTGAATCAAATTTAAGATTCTCTAAACTTTATTCAGAATTATATACTTCCCTTTTAAATGCAGATTCTGCCAATTTGAAGGATAAAAACTTTCAGATTTTCAGACAGTTTTTGCAGAAATGATATAGAAACTCTAAACTCTTTCTTAGAAAATTAAAGAAAGATAAATTATAAGTCTCTTTAAGTAGATTTCGATAGAGAAACTTTTATTTTTAAAAGGACTTAATGTTTATACTCTCGAGAGTAACATGTTCATCTTCAATCGATTTCTTACTTTATACGACTCTTGGGATTTCAGAGGGGATTTCAGAGTCTTTTCATCGAAAGACTTTCTACTATTTTTTGTACAATATGCGCTTTTTTTTATATTTAATTCGTCCCCAATCCAAAGTCGCTTAGGGGTGTTAGTAATATATTGAATCCGACACTAGATGGGAATTCGAATCATTAAGCTCTTTACAAAATAGCAACCGCATCATGAACAACAGTCCAAGCGAGAATGCTGCTAATTAGCTGGATAATCGGTGCACTTGACCTACTACGAATTCTCGGCCTACTATTGGCCCGAATTCCGATAGAAATCGATACCCCATCCACTAAATCGCACCCTCGATAAAAACTTTCAAACATTTTTCTGAAACATCCCTCATGTTCACTTATTTCCAAATATAATCCAAACATAAATCCAATTATAGAAAATAATCTATACATATACATATATTAAATTCAACAATAACAATGCAAATGCCTTTTATATCCTTTAAAATCTATTAAAAGTATTAGAAATATCTTCAAATTCCATGAAATCCTTAAAAATTGCAGAAAATTTTTCAAACTCATAAATCTTCTGAAACCCAGTTTAAAATTCATGAAAATCTCTAAAAATTCCTAGAAACCTTTTGAAATTCTATGACAAACTTTAAAATCTCTTTATATCTTTTATATCCCGTAAATAATATTACAAAGAAATTTTGTCAAATTCCATGAAATCCTTTTAAATTCTCACAGAATCATTTAAATATCAGAAAAATCGCTCGAAATCACCTAAAATTATTAGAAATCTCATACAATTCCTTAAAATTTCAGAATAATATTTCAAATTCTTTAAAACCTCATAAAACTTTTACAAAGCTTTTAAAATCCCTTAAAATTTCACAAAACCTTTGACAACTTTGTAAATTCTACAAAATCTTTTAAAAATCATAAAAAGCCTTTGAAATTCCTCAATAAAAATCCCTGTAATGTTTTAAATTATTATTTAAATCCCACAAAATACATATTTTAAAAGTCATAAAAATACATTGAACTCCGATTGAAATCTGATCAAAGTCGTGAAAAATTCTAAAAATTCCCAGAAACTTCTTGAAATTCTTTAAAATTCTACGATAACATTTAAAATCCCATTATCTCCCATGAAAATTTTAAAAATTCTATAAAATTCCCTTAAAATTCCTAGATTTTCAATGTACCTATTTTGAGTTAAGACTCCTAACAAAATAATTACTAACGAAACCAAATTCAAAATTTCAAATTCATTTCACGCAGAATTTACTATGCGGTAAATATCGATTGTCGAAAACACTTACACGACGAATTTTATTTTATTTTATTTTATTTTATTTCTCTGATCTCTTAAAATCTATGTTAAACTTCGTGAAAATCTCTAAAAATTCCAAGAAACCTTTGAAAACCTGTGAAATCGCTTAAAATTCGTGAACATCTCTTAAAATTTTCAGAAACTTCTTGAGATTCTTTTAAATTCAACAATAACAATTCAAATGCCTTTTATATCCTTTAAAATCTATTAAAAGTATTAGAAATATCTTCAAATTCCATGAAATCCTTAAAAATTGCAGAAAATTTCACAGAAAAAACTAAGGGTAAATATTGTTGCAGGTAACCCTTCAGTTTTATCCGTTCCTGTGGGTAAAAGTTAAATATTACCCTTGGTAGGATCAAAGTGTCGTTTGTTACTAGTAATTCGGGTAAAACGTAAATATTACCCTAAGTGGACAGTAACTGTCATTGCAATTGTGGACGGATTCTACGGAATCGGTTCCGTAGAATTTCCATATTTCCCCTATAACTGGGGGTCTTCGACGATGCACATGCTCCAGGTATCGTAAACCGAACTTCTTCGAGGAAGTCCGGTTTTCGACGTAAGATTTTGCCCTCCTAGGTGTACCTGGAAGCCCTCGTCATTTCCCATTGCTCCAGGTGTCGTAAACCGAACTTCCTCGAGGAAGTCTGGTTTCCTGAAAAATATTTTGCCCTCCTGTATATAACTGAGAGTCCTCGACATTCCAAGCTGCTCCAGGTGTCATAAACCAAACTTCCTCGAGGAAGTCTGGTTTTCTACGTCAGATTTTGACCTCCTGACTGTACCTGGGAGTCTTCGTCATTTCCCACTGCTCCAGGTGTCATAAACCAAACTTCCTCGAAGAAGTCCGGTTTTTTACGTAAGATTTTGCCTTCCTGGGTGTACCTGGGAGTTCTCGACATTCCACGCTGCTCCAGGTGTCGTAAAC
>UCOK01015716.1:0-23561 GCA_900474325.1 Synergus umbraculus
TATATATATATATATATATATATATATATATCGATGAGTAATTAAATTAAGAATAATATGCAAATATTAAATATGAAAAATAATTTCTGAGTCATTGTTGACCGTAACTTGTTGTTTTTGACTGTCTTTAAGGTTTTGTTGTATCACAATTTGAAATATTGTTCGATCAACCATCAGTACTATAACTTATAACATGTCGTGATAAGCATTGATTAATTTTGAGGTGGAGTATACATTGTACAAGCCAAAACGCTTTAATAATTTGCTAGATTAATTATATCTCCATCGATTTATTGAATAAGCGAAGGTCACAAGATTTAAAAAAATGAAGCATGAAAAGCATACCTAAAAATTAGCATGAAGGTCAAAAGTAAAGTACACTGGTGCGCAGGGTTGCGCCTGTGACCTTTCACGCAGTGCTTCAGTTGATGGCCTATCTGCTTGCTGCCAATGACGCCACAGAAACAAGCGGGTCGATAACAATGAGACCGACTCTAGAATATTCCCAGATTCTCCACAAATCCACATTTTTTACGTACTTTTACGTTCTACCTTTTTGTAATAATTTATCTATAAATTTTTATTATTAAAACATTATTTCGTCTTATTTTATTTTATTTTAATATATACTATAAATTATAACAAGTTTTTCTCTGTAAACAGATTTTGAAATTGAATTTAACATTAAGCAAAAATTTTTCCAGTGGAATGAAATTGTATCCTACTAATCCTACTATATATAAATAATTAAATATTCACCTGAAAATTAATTTACTTTAATCTATAATTTTAGGTGATTTCCGTAATTATTTACCCTCTAAAAATTGATATCAGTGGATATCTTGATACTTTTTGTAAAAACTTAGCGATTTAGATTTGATTTGTTTACAGAATATGAAAATTTAAAATATTTATTGAGTGGATAAAAGATGAGTAGATCATGCAGGTTTCATTTCTTCCAACCGCTGATACACTGAGAAAGAATCGAGTATCTGTTCAAGGTATTGCAGATACTTAAACTCCAAGCTTATTTTCCTCTGTCAACGATCGATGTCGTTCAAGACTCCTTGTTCGAAAAATAATAGATCCTTCAACTGAAGGATCACTGCGCACTTTGCAGAAGGACAAAAACTTATAAGCTTCAAATGGTATCTTGAATATAGAATATAATATAATTTCCAAAAATATCAAAAATATTACAAATCTCGAATTAAAAATTGTTTATAAAGATTCATTGTAATTATTATTGTAATTATACAATATGACAACTTGTATTAAATATACATAAATTAAAAATACTGATCCACCCAACGACTGTCCAAACTCAAAAAAAACTTTAGCCAAACAAATTCGACCCAATTTGACCGATTTTGGGACGAGATGATTGATAATTAAGAATAGCAATGCGCCCGCGTTGTCTTTTGTTGCAGTTTGTTACTGGATTGTAATTAGCCTGGGAATTCTATGTTCCTCAACTGGCATGTAACTTATTACCTGAGTAGAAAATTTCTTGTCACCAGGTCACACCCTTAGGGAAATCGCATATAACAGGTTCTCTGGGTCTTGTTTCATGCATGATACTGAGCATAACTCTGTGCCTTTGTGGCTATGTATTTGTCGCCTTTGTACCTCAGTATTTGTTGCCTCTGTATCCATTACTAATAAGTTTATCATGTGCTATTTATCATGTGTTATTATAAATCCTGATTTATCCTCTGCTATTACAATCCATCATTGCGAAGATGTAGTCATTGCTAATGTCTCTAGTCTGTCCAAAGTTACTCTACTAGGTCAAAGACTTCAAATTGTGATAACATTTAAGGTCTTCGATCCAAAAAAATTGTCTGAATAGATTTTTAGAGAAAAGGATTTTTAAAGGAAAGGATTTTTATAGAAAGGACGTAATACTTCATACAGATGATGGATCATATCTATTATCTCCAATCCTTTTCCTTCATAATTGTTCAACGAGACATAATAATCTTGGTTGAAGGGGTTTCTACATAGCCCAGAAAACCCTAAAAAAGGAATCTGGCTGCTATAGACGAATAGGCAGTGTTTTCTTTAGATTTGTTGATCCTTTATCCTTCCGAAGAATCGGTATCCTTTAAAGGGTCACGAAGTGTATACGGCGCTTGCGTGGATGATACGGGGAATTCTGTGCAGTGGGTAGGGAACTCCGTCGCGTCGGCATTAAGTCGCCTCCTTGACGTTCTCAGGGGGTTTGAAGCTCTGTGGGAGTAGGGCTGCGAGTGGCGTGGGGTGCATATCCGAAGGAGGAAGACGGAGAAGTTGGGTAGGCTGGAGGGTGAATCGGGTGTAGAATGTAGAAGTTCGTGGCGTTGGTGTGGTCGGCATAAGGGTGGCGTAGCGTAGAAGCGTAGATGGATAGGACGAAGGGGGTCGAGGAGAATTTGTTGGAACGGGGAAGAGACTAGAAAGGGATAGAGCAAACCAGAGAGTCGACTCGGATATGAGGGTGTCGCGCAAGCCAGTCACGCCGAGGTTTCCATGGCAACGACAAGCGATAAATCAACCCGCAACATCCCCGAGTACCGCCAGATAAAATCCCATACACGTTTGTATGTGTTACCGACTGGTAAATGTTCCCAAAAAGTTTTCATCCTCGATTTATGCTCTCATTCTGGCTGTACAACCTCGAAGAAAGAGATGACGGGAGAAGTTGCGTCTTATTCCATTCTTATGTTTAATGCGACTTATTGTTCGCTGATCGAAGATTTTCATCGAAACCAATAAATTATTTTTATGTAGGGTATTGAGATTCCGTCAACTATTGACTGATTTAGGAATTTTCCAGGTCAGTCGAAAACTTGGTCAAGATTTATAATTACATTGAGTTTTCTAGTGCTAATGATAATTGTAATTTGGTAATTTAGCAATTTGATTGATGGGAGATATTCTTTTTGTGTTAGATGTCCAGAAAAGTAGATCAATAGTAACTGAATTACTGTTCTTGATTTCATCTCATCCTACTTTCTGACCTTTCGAGGGAATCACGAAATGGCATTTCGCTTTAACACTAAGCGAAAACACCCCCATGAAGCTAATCTCGCAGCGCCACTGACGTCATAGAAGTCCTCATGACGTAGAGCTCTACTCCAACGCGTTGTGACGCATTTTGCGGCTACCTTGAAATGTGTATGCAATGATTGAAAAAATTTTTGCATGCAAGAAAATTGCCCTTTATCACAAAACAAAGGATTATTTATAATGTAATGCAAAACTATTTAAATCCGGCTCGGATAATTTCAGATAATTATCAAAAACTTCTTTTACGACAAATTCGTGATTCATAGAAGATTTATAGAGTTCAGAATTTTTTTCTTTTCCACTACTTAAGTAGTAGATGCTTCCACCTGATGTCAGCAGTATTTCGTTGTATGGCTAAGCACGTTCGATGATCAAGGCACCTGTTGCTCTTTAATTCAAAGTTAACTCCAGTCTTCATATACTCTATATGATATTTAAATTAATTATTATTTAGAAACGATTTCCTCGAACTTACATCATTTATAAAATATTCTCACGACTTAAAGTAAATATGTATACAAACATCTATAAACTTTGTTCTGTGATATGTACTTCAGACTACTTCCTTACACAAGTAACGGAACTAAACGATGAGTGTAGTAGACATAGCATGAATAAACTATTAATTGCATTATATAAAATTACGATGTGGGCTATAGACTCCTATAGGAAAGTAGCCCTATTATTAAAGCGATTGGTACTGAACTCCCCCATACGCGCTCACGAAAGGCACGTGACCTCTATCTCATAAAAAATCTCACTCCTCTTTGTGAAAGAAAATCTATACGTTATTTCAAATAAAAAAAGTTCTATGAGTTCACACGGTTTCAAATAAAATCGAGTATATACAAGTATCAAAATCAATATGTACAAATATCAAAATCATGATTTCTGTGAAATATTCCTCTACCTTTAATCCCATGATTTCTGAAACCTGCTTCACTTTTGCCTTGACCTATTTAAAAAAAATAGAGATTTTAGATCTCTGAATTCAGTAAAAGGTAAATCAGATTAACCCTTTGGAGATGAAGCATCTCTGAAACTTGAGATCTAAAGGAGACGAGTTAATACACCGGATCTTTGACCACAAAGGGTATTGCTGGGTTGCTTTGACTTTAAAATACAAAGATCGGTTATCCGTAAATGGCCTCCAGGTTGTCCATTTGATTTCGCCTCCCTCAAAGTGGACGGATAGAATGATAATCTGGAGGAAGCTTGGTAGTTGGTACGTATTGATCTGTCGGTCGGGTGTTACTGCGTGGTATGGCTGGTTGGTGGGCTGGATAGGTGGGTGGTTGTGCCCTGGTGGGTGAGAGTGGTTGGGTATGGGATGGGAATGAGAATGGCGATTGGGGTACGAGGGATGGAATAGGGACGCCACTAGCTAGAGCTTCTCCTCGCGCTCTGCCATGTTGAACGTGGAGTAGAGCGAGAGAAACGATTATGGGCTACCATAGGGTAGGAGGAAATAGGGCGTCAGTATGAGATTGCCAACAATCCCCGTGAACCACACCACTTGATTTTCTTTCTCTGTATCCTTAAAGGACATCAGCCGCCTAGTTCTTATTGTTAGTCAGAATCCAAGATTTCAAGATTTCTTGAAAGTCAGGAATACGCATATAATTTGTATAATTTTGTATAATTTTGTAGAATTTGCAAAAAAAACAAACTCAAATATTTACAAAATAATAAACAAATCACCATAATCGAGGAATTTAAATTTTATTAGCTATAGCTGTATTCGACCTCTTGTATCAGATAAAGAATCTCTTGAATCACCTTTTGCTAATCGTACCTTTCAATTCACCTTGCTTCAACTTTCCAGACCAATGAATTTGTGAACTAATCCTTACCAACAAGGCAGTTGGCTGAGTTCATCGCTAATTCAATTACCACTTCAATTAAATGTATTCTTTATTAAAGACTTTCTAACTTTGAGAGACTGTGAAGCAACCTTCTTTGACCTTGAGCAATTTCCTGTGATTATTTTACTCTTGAGGTTGATCAAATATGGTCACTTTGATACTAAGTGTACAACTGTACGCTTATGTTAATTTTCTGACTTTTTATAAATTTATTTAATATTCTGTACATTCAATAATAACGTTGGAATTCAATAAAAACTTATTTTCAATATAACATAGCTTCGATCTCTTTTGCCTTTCTAAATTGCGTTCTATGAAAAAAAATGCCAAAATGATTTCACAACTATTGCATCAATTATGAACGATTATATATGTTTAGGTGTTACTTTCACAAGAATTCTAGCTGCAATAGAAACATATACTTCAAACACTAAAACTATTAATAGTCCTCTTGGCGAACAAAGCAAATATATGGTCATTTATATTGCATACTTTTGGGATTACGATTTAAGTTCAAATCAGTTTTATTCAAGAAGATCGAAGCTGCAAGGTTAATACGATGCTCAATTGAAGCTAAGTGGACTTCTTAAGTGTTTAAGTATTTCATCCAAAAGTGACTATTCACTTGCGAAAGGTTTCTAATGATTCGTATTACGCGTGATCATAAATTGTGCTTTTTTTGTATACTCGATCTTTCGGTAGTTGTCGAACAAAGAAATTTCTTCCAGCTTCTACGCATCGAACCAATCCATGTTTAGGGGTTCAACGCACACAAATACGAGGCTTACGCACAATGCGACCCCTGTCTATATTAGAAAGCACTGCGTAAGAATTAAATACATACATATACACTTATACACGTGGGCGGGCTAACCAGATGGGTGACGTAATATAATCATTCGATCGACAATGGGGTGCGGAGTTGTCACAACAAGATTTACACTGTGTCCAGATATTAAAGAACATATCTATTTACATGCTTTCTCAAGATCTCTTTTTCTCTAAAAAATTGAAAAATCAATTCATAAATTATCATTGTGAAGAAAAATTGCAGATTCAATGAACCGGAAAATTAAATGCAACTGGTAACGAACCGGAAGTATAAACTCTTAAGTATAAGGTTTCATCGAGGGTTTTATCAATTCTGTTGAAAATAAGTCCATTTATTTTAAGCAAAATATATATAGATGGAGAAAATCTAAGAAAATAGTGAATTATTCAACATATCTTTAGAAAATCTATTCATTATTTTGATTATCTACGGTGATTAAATATATTGGGCAATTTATAAAACAATTATTAACTATCGTGTCACCCAGTGCAAACAGAGTGGAGGTTAAGCCATCGAATAGGGGACCATCACGTGAGCCCTAAAGAGCCGGGTGCAAGATGATGCTGCTGCACAACCAAAGGCGAACAGGGGTGACGAGAGATCGAAAGGGGAGAGAGCTACGAAACAACTAAGGGCTTTGTGATACCAGTTCATTTGGTACTTATCCTGACAGAGAAATCAGATTTAAAAAATAATAAAATTTTCATTCGATAGTCAAAAACTATAAATATATATGAATATTAACTTTCCCAAATATTTTTTTTAAATCAGTATATCAAATATAAATAATATGCTAGCGGTTTTATAATTTATGTGGTATTAATTATTGTAATATTGGAAAGTCAATTCAATTAAATTCTCTTTATTTGAGTCTACTACTAATATAGGTCAATATTGGCTTTGATTCCAAAATTAATGTTTCTAAATAAACTAACGTCAAATGATGAAATTTAAGTATTAATCTTAATAAAATAACCAATAGCCTTTGTGAGTCCATTATACCGAATTAGTGGAAAATTTTAAGCATTGTATCTTTTCTTTTCAGATCCAAACACAACTCTGACTGACTTGGATCCACTTGGATCTTTTCGAGTTAATCTGAAAAACATCAAACATGATTTCCCTTCGATTCGGAGGACATTTCATCACATGCCTCGTTTAATGGAACGTACAGAAGCTATTTTAAACTTATGTGTCATGCATTCTAGTTGCGTATAAATATCCAGTATCATCCGTATGTATAGATACCGAGACTAACTTCAGAATGCGCGCCATGTAGTTAGTAAGAGTCTCGAACACATTCTCATATTATATGAAGCTATAACCTCTTTATTCTTAAGATTCCTTAACTTAAGGCCGTACTGCTTGTTAATGCTAATAAGTAAAATGCTGGTACCAAGTACCAACAAAACCTATTTTGCTTGAATCAAAACATTCTGCAAATGCATTATGCTTAAATAAATCAAGACAAAATTGGCATATAAAAATGTCACTTGTATAAAAATACAAATGACACAATATATTAATATTTCGGTCACTTTCGAATCACTTGAACAAAGATGGTAAGTTGGTGAGGCAGCCTCTGGTTTTTTCTCCAGGCGAAACGCGTTCGTCCTTAACGCCGACGTCAGAGCTGGATATATGCACTGAACAGCCTTGATGACTTAAAGGACTTGAGGACAAACATATTTTTGTATAACAAAAGACTGTATGCATGAATAACCGAACGACTTTATGCATCAGTATGCTAGTGACTGTTGGCCCAGGTCAAATTGACTTGAGCGTCTCCATGGCAACATCTACTCAGACTTCCGGCTGGTCGATATCCTACCAACTTGTATTTTGCAGCGGGACCTCACCTCGAACCTTCTTCACTCTCATCCACACACTCTGCCGGATTTTCTCTCCGTAATCCGCCCTCAGCCGATAATCTCACACACCTTCGCCTTCACAATATACGACTACACGTTACTCAAGTCAAAACTTTCTTATAGCCATGTACTTGAGTGTTGAGAGGCAACAATCAGGGAGAAAAATTGCATGCCCAATCAGACAAATTGCGAAGTTGATAAATGACTGAATGACTATTTACTTATCAACACCTGCGGGTGCCGCAAAATAGGTCGTTTGTCATTTCAGGGACTCCAAGAGACCCCTGACTGATGACGTTTACAAGACAAATTTTCAGATGCTTAAGATGTTTACCAAGCAACTCATTAGGGTATTCCTATCTGAAAAAAGTGATCTTTCCATATACAATATCGAACACATTATTGTTGGAAACCTGATTGTTTTTTTTTTCATTATTTTATTAAAGTTTACGACATTGATGCATCAGACCCTTAAGGTTGCAAGGTATATTGCTCATGGGTAAAAAGTCGCAAGAAATTTGAATATTTTAGTGGATAATGTATAGCCATTCACTTGAAGTGCTTCCTAAGAAAGGTATTATGAACGTTGCGTGGTTTACCAAATTACAGCTGACAATGAAACACACTGCATTGCAAGGTACAGGTGTTGGCAGCAAGCTGCCACTTACGCGGTCTGCTCGTCTTTTGGGTTCTCTCGATGGCACGTGGATGTCTAGCGGCAGGGGATAATGTCCGGCTGTGAACCTTACTAATTGCGTATGCTCGCCACACAATAAAAAGACCTAATCTCTTATCTGTTGTCTTCATTTCCTGGGATTCGATATTATAAATTAATAAGCAAATAATCCCCAAAAATTTTAACATTTGCCATTTGCTTCCTGATGTATATGCTACTTAAATGTGACGATAATTTATATCCTCTCTAACAATACGTTTCCACCGCTTTGTCTTAAATATTTTAGATTTACTCAACGGTGTTTAGGTGATTCAGTCCACAAAACCTTCTTTTTCTTCGTTGTTATTCGTTTGAGACTAAGCCATTGAACTTTATTCAAACCGGAATGAGCTCTGCATTGTTGACGCACGATCCGTTACTGAACGAACATGTAACAGTGAACGAAGCAAAGATGAAAATTCAGGTGGACAGTTACTTTCTCAGTTCAATCCGTAAGCTGAATAAAGACAATATATTCCAACCGTCTACCTAACAGTCTCTAACAATGGGAAAACAATGACGAGGCTCATTCCACGTCAATGATAGTTCAGTGGACTGAACTTCACAAAAAAAGATTCATACATATTATTCAATTTTTCATAAATTCCTTAAAATCTCTTAAATCATTCTTATAAAGAACAATAAGAAATAAAATTACAATCAATAAATAATAATCTGCCAATTATTATTTCTAGTTATGAAATTCTTCCATCAATACAGAGTAACATCCTCTGAAGTCCATATAAATTCCTAACTAGAATATCTGAGTCAATTAGCCAACCATTGATATGGACGTTGCTCTCTACTGTTCAAACAGATCTAACGTAACAAAACTCTCCAGAATTCGCAGTGGATTCGGTTAACCCGAACGCTGGATCACGACACCGATGACACACGAACAGGCAAAACGGTACGGCTGGATACCTTGGTTTGAAAGGGTGTGGAGAGGGGGGAGGGGAGGGTAGTAGGTGATGTCGAGTAGCACGCTTTCAACAGAGGTAGATTTGAGAGGGCAAAGGAGTGACAGAGAAATTTGAAGGAGCGTAGCAACTAAAGGCGATAAGAGTTCCAAACATTTCAATTAAAGAACTCTACCTAAAAATGCTGTAACAAGTACTTTAATAATCTTTTTTTGTGTGAAAGTCCACTTATTCACTGTAAAATAAAATTAGAAGCTGTATAGAACTTTTCAAAAACATCAATAACCTTTCCAATTATTTGCTACTTGAAGAACTTTAAATAGTACACAAAGAAGTTTAAGTAACGCCCACTGAACAAGTTTCCTAGCTACTCTTTAAGAAGCCACGCCTATTTATCAGTTCGCCACGCCCACCAGTGAGCTTAGACACGCCTTATCGACAAACCACGCCCTATGGATAAAATAAGCTCATTAATCATGATTCTCAGCGACATCCATGTGCTCATTAAATCTGAACCAGCGATAACCATACCAAATCAGTGAATATCACGCCCTCTATCAGAGTCGATTGGGTATGGTTTTCGCTGATTCAGATTTAGAGAGTGTAAAGTCCTAATGCCGAATCACACCTCTTGGCCAAAAACGACACTTAATTAAGTTTTTAATAGACCCATCCAATTGTCACGTGTTTCTAGTCATTAGGCACTCCTAGATGCATTTTAGGGGGCGTGGTCAGATGGGCGTGTCTACAAAGTATTTCTGGACTTCCCTATACAAGTTTTGAAGACTGTTTAAGTAAATTAATAAGATGGAAAATTCGTAATAGATGTGCGTATGTGAATAAAATTATTCGAGTTTCCCGAGACTGAAAAAAATTAAGAGATTGAAGGATAATAAATCAAAGTGTTGGGTGCAGGAGGAAGTTGTTACGTGTGTGGAGATCAAAGGGAAGCAGGAGGGATCGAACTATTGCGCGGATGATAGGAGCATAGGGTTGAATAGAGTGAGTGGTTATATATCGCAATCGAGGGCACTATGTCGCGGAGGCGGCAGCGTCGACGGCTCTGGCGTCGAAGAAGCATTCAGTGGGTATGGTAGGTATCCTGTTCTGCGCGATGCGGCGTCTTGTTGGCCGTCTGGTTGATCAATACCCATCCGGCACTCGTCTTCCGCACCCCTCGTCATGGGCCACAGGCTTTAACCCCTGGCCTGAACCGACCCTGCCCTCTTCGTTGACTGGACCGTCCCCTCTGTCGCGACGTTGACACCAGAGCAATTTACATTATGGTGCCCATAAAGATAATTGAAAGACTTGCTCGTGATATCCGTGCAATGAAACTTGGCGAAGAGAGTATGCTCCCCTTCTTGCACACAGTCTTGAGGTCTTGCAAAATATTTAATTTATTTACGTCTTTCAAGTAGGGCTCAAAGTTTATTTAATTGATACAGAAAGCTGCTATTTATTGAATTCAGCAAGTCTTTCTGTAATCTTCAATTCGTCAACAATCTAGAATGATTAATTACCGTCATGAAACGTGATACTTCCTGCGAAAAGTTTGATGATGGAAATTTCAATGCTCGAACTATCCGGGGGAGGTTTGAGAATCTCGTGACTGTTATTAATTAATTATTAAATACTAAAACACTGTATAAGAAGATAATGTCAAAAGAATATCACTTGACAATCTAGGCAAGGTTAAATCTCAATTCGCTAAGTGTATGAACGCTTTTGTGAAAGCGGAACAAAAGTCGAGACTAGAAAGCCTGTAAATATTTCTTTTTTTTTATGAATCTTTGGTAATGAAAAGGTACGCGTTCAATTGATGCTGGAATCATGTTCCACCAGTTCGACATAATTTTGCATAAGTATCCCTTCTGTTTTAGGGAAAAAGGAAAAATGCGAATGATGTCCGGCTGCGACTTGATGAGCGCACGCGTAGCCAAGAAAGAGTTTTGTGGCAAGTGGCAGGTGCCATGTAAATAGTGGCACGCGCACGACTCCTCACGAGTCTCGCCTGCCATTTCCAAATGATTGCTCGGTGGAGATCTGGTTCTTTCTCCTTTGTCGCCTAACCTCGCTTCCGACAACCTTCTTCGTTGTCTGTTGTCCTCCCCCCCTTAGCTTTCGGATCACCACCTCTTTCTTCTACATTCTACCACTACCAGTCAAGTCACCAGACTACCTCTTTCGCCTGGTCTCGAACATGTAGGCATGATGTCTCGACTCTTCTGTGCATACTGTGGCTGCTGATCTCAGATGCTTACGTGGAGACAGGTGCTGTGGACTATTATAACCACCTTATATCCAACGGCTACCACCACCAACACCACATGCCATATTGTCGTACTTGTTTCAGTTTATTTGTTCGAGGAGCGCGGAACAGGTGGTCCTTAAAAATCGGCAAGACGGTCGCCATGTGTACGCGTCACGGTGCAAACCTTAGTCTCGGAACTGCCAGCAGACAACAGCAGATAAAAGTCCTTCCCACAATCCCATAGACAAGTACATCGCCCACGATACTGACAATATGTCAAATGATTTTTCGTAGACTTTCAAAGAACACTACTTGTTCTGAATATCGAAACTTCCTGACTTTCACTCCTGTAGCTGTGTTTTATCATTCATCATTCTTTCTACTTTAAGAGAACTAAATTCACGTCAAAGTCATGAGATTGGCTAATGAGAATTAGATTTTCTGAGATCATATTTGATAAATCCAGAATAGGTTTCCAGTCTTAGACATTTCTGTTCGCAAGATCTTTCCCAGAAGTCCAATAATAGATATATCAAGGTCTTCATGAACGATTGGTAACATTGCTGAGCAAGAAATGCGGCGAAACGTGTGAGATTCTGCGTTTGATAATAAAAGAGGGGTGTGAACGGAGTGAAAGAGAGAAAGCGTCAGTTTCAAGATATATGGGTCGGTGGTATTATCTTTTAAAGCATTAATGATGCGGTAAGTCAGCGCATGACAACGTGGCCTCTCATAGCAGGGCGCAGCTCAAGTCTCCGCTACTGGCGGAGAGTTCTGAGGAGATCAATAGGAATTCTACACCCCGGTCCTCCGTTCTGGTAGGAGGACAACGGTACTCATCCTGAAATTCCATTGGCGTAGGAAAACTGAGGATACGAAACATCAAGAGCTTACACCCTGTAGATATATATCTATAATGTATATAATCTATATCTTATTTCCTAAAATATTCCTATTTTCATAAATACACTCTTCTTCTATTCTTCTCAGATATATCACTGGCAAATCAATAATTTATTTTTGTAAGTAACTGTAATACTCTATATATAACTATCTGTAGCAGGGATGCCTATATTTTTTGCTAAGGCAGTCCAACGTTTGTTTAATGTATTAGTATCAGTTTTCCCACGAGACGTGACACCTTTCCCTACAGTTGGAGCACAGTAATGGAATAATCGAATCTTTAGTAGGGAGCATTACATCTCGTGGTGATTATTAATTATGAATTATATCTGTATATATATAATTCTGATATATAGTTTGATATCCAGTATGTTTTCTTAAAAGATACTGTTCTAATTCGAATTGGAATCTTCATTTTTAAAGTTATGTGATCTGGCGTCAGCTGGAATATTGGTAGTGTTATTAGAAGAATAAAGAAATACAGAACAGCTTAAAAAAGTAAAGTCGGCTGATTGACCGAATATCATATTCGAAAGACCATAATACACTCACCCTTCGAGCCATGCGCGCATCTGGTCATCGCTCCCGCTTCAGCTATTCTACCACTTCTATCATTACCATCTTGTGTAAAGTATAAAGGAATATGCAAGCAATCCGCACTTGCAGCGAAGAGCAGACACGTCATGCGAATCGGATTAAAGCGACTCAACTCCCATTCCCGTTACCATAATGCATAATGTTTGGGCATATCGAATCCTGATGTACCAAATTATGCTTCTATACGAGAAGAAGGAATTAATTATTAATCATCATGGATTAATTATCAAAATAGATTTGGTTTCTTTTATTTCTTCTATAATATTACATTGAGAGGAACAATCATCTCGTGCAATGATTTTTCGGGAAGTATTTTTTCTCTAAATGTGAGAGAAATCAGTGAAAAATCAGAGAAGGAAATAATGAACCACAAAATATAGCAAAATCACATAATAGGTGATTGAAACGACTTTATTCGGAAGTAATCGTGATGTAATAAGCGTGAAAAGAGCCTGCCTGCAAATATGACATTCTAGTCTGCAAGGACTAGTCACTCTGGGAAATAGATATATATATTATACACTATGCAGGACACCCCTTAGTTATACCTACTCACCAAGAGGAGGGATTGTCCACGTTCTACAAGGGTGGGGACATAACAGGCTATAGAAAGTATGTGCATACCATATATACATATAGTGTCCTATAGTGAACACAGTATACTATATCCCATGAGCAGTTTGCCTCCCGTGAACAACAGTTTATACCCATTATACCCCTCTATCGGGTGTCTCGAATTTAAATGAAAGTTCTTCACTTAGGGTGCCATCTCAATGGACACTCTCGCTGCGACTAATCGATTACCAAATCACATCGTCTTTTCATTTACATTTTGGAGGTAAATTGATACATTTCAATTTGGAAACTTTTACGCAATTATTTTGATTTTCTCGATGAATTAAAAGTTAAGATTAAATATGTTTAGCGACTATTTTTTAAAACTATTGGGTATGGTATTGCAGTTTTTCAGCGAGAAAAAAATTACTTTTTTCTGAATCGGGAATCGAACCCGCGACGTTGTTTCTAAAGTAAAATTACTTTACTTTTCTTCTGATAGTTCTTGCACCGAATCTCTATGGATTTAAAAAAAAATTGGAAATAAACTTGCCGTCCTGAACTGACGAATTAATTGAATTTTTGAATTCCGCCAGAGGCCGCCTCAAGAGAGTAGATTGGCGCCATCTATATAAAATAAGAACGTAGCTAATTTTGCGACTGCGTTTGGTTAAAACGTGAAACGTGTGAACTGACGTTTTCCGGTTCCGTCTTGAGAACGTCGAAAAGACGGAAGTAGAATTCATTCTTTGTTTGAGGTTCAGGCGTGTGTCAGCTCAAAGGAATATTAATTTGTAAAAATAGTCACTGGGTACAAGTACTTGATACTTAAAATACCTCAAATTTCTATTTCCTCATTTCCCTCAACATATATTATAAATAGATATTTCTTCGCTTCAGCGCTTTTCTTTTTTAAATTAGATGCTTTTCTATGAAGCGAAAAAATATTTAATTGCAATACTTTTTGCACGAAATAGGGAATTTTTAATTGAATCTCAAAATAACTTTTCAGTTTTCACAATAAATATTGAAATTTCAGACTTTTAATCTTTGTACGCATAATTCGCTTTAAAAATTAAGCTCAGCTCCGAAGCGGAAATTGGAATCAAACACCCTTAAAGTCTCATTCAATCGTATTAATCCTTTACTATTATTATTATTGTTTTGTTGTTATGAATAAGTTAAGCAATTGAATTTTGTATGAACTAATCAGTGTGGATTCTTTAATCAACTCAGCTATAATAAATAATGTGGTGACCACCTCTTATAATTATAAATATCAAATCCCTTTAATTTAAAATACAATTTCTTTAGAATACTTTCAAGAATATTCTAGCCTCTCAGACGTTACTTAGCAATTCAAGTATACAGTCTCTCAGAAGCTTAGCTAGCAATTCAGGTATACACTTTTTGTCCTGTACTTCATAGAAAATCGTCTTTGGGGTTTTCCAAATTTTATTGGTGGTTTTCCCCAAATTTCCTTGGTTTTTCCCAAGTTTATTGCATTTCCCTTTCCTTCAATAATCTCGTCATAGTAGATTCTCCCTTGTAAACTATTACCCAAAAATATATCAAAAATACCAACTCTCAATAATTCAAAATTCACGACAATAAAATAGCAGATTTTAGCAATATCAACAGAATGTCCCTAATACTTAAGAATGATAGATCTCCTCCAATAATTATAAATAATGAGGAGGGTGTGTGGACCCCCGCGAGAGGTCATATCACTTGCTGCTCTGCAGATATTCTCAACGTCGATTCTTAGGCGTCCAGGCGGAAGGGCATTAGCCCGCACGCGTAGGTAGGTACCTACCGGCGTAGTGTGGCCGCAGGAATCTGCCTAGAGTTCATTCGATTCCTCGTCCTTGCAAGCCTCTCCGTATTGAACACAAGCAACTCGGCTCTCTGGGAGAAAACAAGCATGAAGAGTGACGCTTGCGAAGAAAGAGGGGAAAAGGACACAGGAACGCTGACATTGGTGAGACAGAGATGGTATTCCAGGCGGAGAGCGTCACGTCGTCATGCCGCGCTCTTCTTTGATTCAGTGAGAAGCTGGTAAACCGAGGATCGTAAGATAAGTTCCAGGTTTGGTTGGGAAGGTCCTGAAAAAGAAAAAAGTGTCCTTTCCCAGGAAATCGGTGCCTGGAGCGTCTATTCCAGCCTGCATCCGACCCTGCAGTCCTGCGCTCGCGCGCGCACTCTCCGCTCTCTGTGAGTGAGATGAAGAGCGATGAGTGGAGAGAATAAGAGGGAGAGAGAGATAGAGAGACGATGCAATGGTGTACTAGCGCGCGTCCTCTTTGTGTGAGAGAGAAGAGATCCGAGAGAGAAGAGATCAGAGAGAGAAGAGATCAGACAGAGAAGGGGTTGCATCGAGCGTGGAAGGGTAGGCGAGGCAGGCAGAGACGAGACAGGAGTGGGTGACGTCCTACCGGAGAGTGGGGGAGGTTAAAGAGGAGAATCACCGGCGTCGTCGTTGCCGATGAGAAGGTCACGCAACGTAGTCGCCACACTATTTAAGTAATGTAGTATTTCTATCCGCGAGAGCACACTACCTCCAAGACGCGCAGAAACGATCACGAGTGCGACAAGGACTCCACAAAGGAGAGAGAGATCGAAGGAAACCCGTATAGTCGTACATTCAGTATACCTATAGATTTGAACTTTCTGAAGGCTCCCAATCCAAGAGAGAAAATGAGACGGAATGACGGAGGGGAAAAAATGAAAAATAGAGCGCTCCGCCAGAATTCGGAGCGCAGCGAGAAGACGAGATAGATGGGTTTAGGGATCCCGATTTCTTTGTCAGCTCTCAAAAACACAAATAGAAATATACCCTCGAATGTACACGGAAAAAAATTTAAACGTTCTAAATCTGGATTTCAGATTCTTCTAAGAAACTCAATTGGGCTGGATTGTCTGTTTAATAATTTAATCATTTTATGATCACTTTTTCTGCCAGACACGCGGTAGATAAAAAGGATGAGCACTGATATGGTTATATACACGTGGTGTACGTGCTCACACGATTTATTGAGACGTCGGGGAATTTTTAAGACTCAAGGACATCGGCTGGAATTTTTACCCAAGTGTTACCCAGATGTTGAGGGCTGGGAAAAACACAAAATACGCGAGGTAGACAGGGTAGGATCAGGTAATAATAGGTATGTCCTAGAACTAGGCAGGTAAACGCTGGTACTTCTGCCAAAATTCATAAATTCATTTCGGTTCGCTATATGGCGACAGGTACATAAATCGAATTATCGATTATTTAAAGTATCGATATGCAGTAATTAAAGCTTCTTCGTTCATAGCATGCATAGCTTTAATTATTCGTTTATTTGCATTATTAATTTCCCCCGCAGCGCAACAGTCGCTTTGTCAACGACTTTACACATGCAGGCGTAGATTTGGTGACACGTCGAGACTATTAAATAATTAATTAGCTGAAGACACTTGCATTGCCCAGACTACCCTTCAGTATTACATTGACAAGCGATGTTTAATTTTTGAGCAATTCACGATTTCCTTGCAGATCAGTTTTACGTCTGACTATACCTGTCCTACTCCACTGTAGCTCCACACTCTACACATAACTTCTTCACCCTTATTTTGCAATACTCATTTCGTTTTCGCATAGCATAAAATGTAGCATATAAAGTTTTGGATAGAAATCTTATCAGAATTAATCCGATCCCATTCAAAATTATTCGGATTCATTTTGATAGGTTTCTATTTAAAACTTTCATCAGGATGGTAACTATTAGGCTTGTACAATAGATCTTCCTGGCGAAAATTGAAATTGAACAGATTTTAATATTACAATTAACAACAATTGTCCGAAATTCAAATTATGTAGAAAATCTGGTATCCTTTGTGCAAAATTATCGTGGTAAAGAGTAGGCTGATTTTATGCATTATTATGCATTAAAGCTTGAAGATAATTTTCTTTGTCCAACCGTCTGGAGTCCTAAGTCTAGATAATCTATTCCGCTATCTACAAACAGTGGTGTTAACATTGATTGTGAAGAGTGATCAATACTCAGTAGCAGCCAAGCTATCACTCCTGCCATAAGGGTTCTATTTTCCCCACTGCGATACAGGGCACGCCATGCCATACGACACGTGAGTGTCCGCTAACAGCAGCAGACAATGAAATTACTTCAGCATATATCACACCGGTATTGATCCGTCTTCTCGCTTCTACTTTAAGTACAAAGGAGTTTTAAAATCTACTCCAAATTAAGCTCAATCAAATAACTCATAGCTGGAGACCATAAATCCAAGCATAAATCCTTATGTTTTTCTGTTGCTACACTTTTTCCTCGACCAAGTCAAGTTCAGGAAAATTGCGCATGATCCTTCCAAGATTGCTAACTGCGGCTTTTTTAAATTTTGATGCTAGTTTTTAAAATTCTTTTTCTGAATTCTTTTATTCTTTTTCTGAAAAACAAATTTCTAAGATCTGAGCGCTTTTTTATTAATACGATTTAATAGCTCGCAGATACGTGTAGGCATACCAGATGCACTCACCAGACGTATACGTATACAAATATATATCTGTGCACTCATGACTCATTGTCAGTTGAGGTTGAGTTACAGGACGACATGCGTTATTGGCTTTGGGAGGTGCAGCATTTTCTTCCTTGAGTTCGAACCGTTGCGCGCGCATCGGCTTCCATTTCAAGCTCTCACTTATTCTGACATTATATTCGATGAAAGTTTCCTTCACTGCACTTTTCTGGATGCAGAAGCATGACAAAATGATTGACCTTTGTTTTAAGAAATGCATGGTTTAAATGACATCCATCCAGCGATTAATATATTTCATTAAATCATACAAGAGATGCAATGATAAAAAATGAGATTTCCTATAAGAGTGTGCTAACCCTGTAACACTTTGTCTTGGAGCCTTGAAAACCGAGGAGTCTCATATTATATCTTATTCTTATATAGGATACTATGCATAAGAACAATTTATTGGATCACCATCTATGGAACGAAATCTGCGTTTTACTATTTACAAATGAAGAATGAGGATTTGAATTATTGCGCGCATTTTCTTCTGAGAAACTAGATGTCGCTCTTTCATTTCGAAATAGAGTTTTAAACTCTACGAATTGAGAAGTTTAGAAATTCAATTTCCTTTGACAGATTTCTATATATTATCCTGAGTAAAGCTCAGAAAGAGAGTATTTATACAATTTAAATATTATTCGGAATTGGGATCGAAAAGTAGCCCGAGAAAATTAAATTAGACCGCCCCCCGCCTTCCTTATTCAATAAAACTGGAAATTGACCCCTGAAATATATTTTTGCAAGAGTATAAAAATAGAAACATGATTATTAATCGTTTTGGTATGTTTCGACCCACATGATGTCCGGCCTACCGGTATTTTTCTGAATTTCCCACATTACCAAGCCGGGCCTGGTTGAATACCTCTACACATTCTTTTAAAAATTTTCAATGATGAATCACGTAGTGTTTCAATTTAGTCATTTTGGAAGTCTCGCGAGTTATACGCCGGCGCGTATAAATGCGAATTTCATTGATTTACTATAGGAAGTATAACAGGTACCTTTCAACTAGGGATCTAAACGAATAGAAAGTTATCAATTTAACTTGTATAACTTGAGTAAAATAGTAACTTTGCTATGTGCTAGACGATGATGTTGCTTGGATTGCATATAGACAGGCTTGATTACAAGGAACGTAAACTAACACAAGTTAGAAAGGAAATTGGAGTTGTAATCAGAGTTTGTAGTTGATAGATACTGCAGGCACTTAGCTACACAGTATACATGCATACAATGATAAAATATTGATAAATGTCACGATACTTGACTTTGACCGTTTCTTTTATCACTTGGGCATAATTCCTCATATTCTCGCAATTTCTTGTATTTTATATTAAGTACTTTCAAGTATACATTTCCGATGGAATTAATGAAATTATTATCTTGCTTGCGATCCGCCTTGCGCACCATCGACACATCCTTGTCCTTCTTAAGCATTAACCGTTCAAGAGCTGAAGAATGCGCAGGAATGGAGGTGGGAGTTTTCATCGATGTAGCTTTGAAACAAAATCAAGTGAACGAGTGAAGGAAGAGGCACACAAGGCAGAGTAAAGCAAAGCGAAGCAAAGGAAGGCAAAGCAAAGGCAATGCAAAGGCAAAGCAAGGCAAGTAACAACAGGCGACCCTGCTGCCGGCTGTCGGCTGCCAACGGCATTCCACAACGCAGCAGCGCGGGCCACACTTGACACATATGCACTCTACTCCCACATACACATAATCAGAGTGCAATACACACTGCAGAGGCGCAACGCAAACGTAACATAAGGCATGCACCACACAGTACGTATGTACTATGGAATCACCAGAAACCACATCGTCGTACGCAGCTTCTTTCCATTCCACAAGTCTAGACTGTCTTCGGCTACCCTCGTCGGCTCTCGAGCAAAGTCGGGTCGCTGAGGAGTGTATTGTTCCTATATCTGGCAGATGCATTCGCATCAACGTCCATAATTCCAGCCAAAGCTCTGTTCATTTGAATCACGTTCAATTCAATCATCAAGAACGAAATGGACGGAAACAATGTATTCAATTAATATTTTGTTTCGTACAAGGCATTATTTGGCATTCTGTTGCCAAAAAGCATTAAATGGGATTAACTTGTCAACTTTGCAAAAGTTTCTTTCCATAAAGAGCATTAATTCGCATAAGATGACATTCAATTCCTTCGAATGCACTCCTTTTGACCAGAATTCTTCTCATCTTGTTTAAAGTCGATGATTTTAATTTAGCTCGATAATCATTTGATCATAGATTTGAAATAGCACTCTATTAAAAGCTAGGGAGATTTAAGGTCATTGAAACGCTACTGTCACACAGTTCTCAACCGTATCATCGCTTGTACATTCGCAGTCACAACGATGCAGCGACCCCAAATAATAGGCCGCTTTCGAATGACGCTGCTGAAAACCAATACGCAGCCGAGGTTAAGCAGAATGCGGTTGCCATGGTAAATCCCGTTCTCGATGGACCACTTCCGGATCAACTCGAACTCAGAAATCACTGGTCCATGTCAAAACAGAACTGCTGATTGTAAAAAATTTATAGGGATACATATATACATGGTTGCAGAATAGTATAATGTATTACGCAGGACAATATACTCTTTCCTGTCCTTTCTAATCGATCGAGTAGCCGCTGATAACACTCGCGCGTGTCAATGCGTGAACAAAGATCCGGAAGAAGTAGGACAAGGATGTGACCTTTCTATCGATCAAGTCTTCATCTTCGTTTTATCCTTTTAAAACAACGAATGCATTTGCGCAGAACCGGTCGATTTCTAATCTACGTTGCCTGACAACCTTGCTGAAACTCAAATACTCATTTGCTTCATTTACGAAGACGAGCAAGAATTCCATTTGAAGGAGAACAAGGGAAAGAAGCAATAATAGAATATTCTTGATCTTTACGTGGGATGTTGCCAAGTGAAGATCATTTATACGTTGTATTTTCAATAGACAATGATTCATTGCATAAAATGGCTTCACTGATTTTCGCATATTTCCAATTTCAGAAGTAACAGTATCATTGTCATTTAAATAGAATTATTAAGTTCGTAAACTCTAAATAAAGTTACTTTGGAGTCAAAATTGATTTTGGGAGTATAGAGTTATCTTTCCTTCGGTTGTTTTCTGATACTAAGTAGTTTTTTATGAATCGAGTGCAATTCATGTTTATTAGTCTAAATTGGCGGAAAACTGGTCCCCGTGTTTAAAAATCGTCATTCTTGGATTTTATAATCATGATGATATTATAAGACGCACAGTTCGTGTGCCGAGTGCAAGAAGACACCGGCCTCTGTTGTAGATGCGAGAGAGCGAATGCCACTGATTTGCATGTGGTAACACAGTCGCACGGTTCATGTCAATGGTCGGTGAACGACCACGAATCTCTGCCGAGTAAGTCGGTTTAAATGTTTTCACCTGAGAACAGAGCCGTCCTTAGGGATTTCGTCGCCCCTAACACTCTACTACAACAGATGAAATTTCTCTCAAAATTATTCATTTTCAGCTCAGAGAACTTTCAGAGTAAATAAACTCATTCAGAGTCAATTATTCACTTCAAGCTGACAGTAGAATTTAGTTATTTGCTATTAAAAGATTTTTAATTTGAGGTTTGGACTAATTTTGAAGGTTTTCATCTGCCCAGTAGGTAAGATGTCAAGAAAGCAACACCAAATAATCGGGTAGGATAGTAGAACTAAACTGTTGTCTACCTGATGTTCAGGTATGACACTCCCCTCAATTCATTGTTCCTTTTCAGTCAGCCAGGCACCTCGTCAAACTTCAGCTCGACTCAGAAATGAAAGATCCTTTAATACAGGCCATTTGTCACTTTTGAATCTCGTTGGAAAATCACGTTCTGTTTACAACAGAAAAGGTCTTCCGTACGGAGGAGAAACAGGAAGTCCAGCACGGTCGTAGCATGATAGTTACCTTCGGAATCTCACAAGCTTTTTAAATTTTAAATATTTTCCTCTGGTATACCTGAGGTACTTTTCCAGAGGTTCATTTCTTCTCCTTGAAAAGCATGACAGAAATATTTTAAAACTTAAAATTAGTCAAAATACACCTTGTCTGAAGCGGAATGAATTCTCAATGGCAGTTTTTTCTTCTTCTAAAAGCCCCTAAATTTTCTGAAATAGAAAAGAATGAGAGAAATAAATCCATCAAGATAAAACGGTATCCTTCAATACGATTTTTGCAAGTGGTCTTGCAGTTTTGAAAAATATAGTGTAGTTCCGTAATCAGGGCCGTTCAACGGTGGGAATTTGCGGGTGTAGATTGTAGAATCCTCTATCTGGAAGTGCAAGTCTAAGAGTTCCTTGCTCAAGTACCCGCATACCGACGTGTACTGAGTGCATTCGCTTACCGGTCAAAAGGGGGGGGCGAGAAAACGGATCCTGCAAAATCATCCGCTGCTCGCATGTAACTTAATGAAGATGTTGCTGGCGAATAAATAAACGGCCTCTGGTCTACACTATACACATATCTACTGTATGTGTAAGGCTTTGGAAATTGCTTAGAGAGTCTATCGTTCCACAGGTTGCAAAGGTTAAATGAAAGATCCCTAGTCAATTTTGAATCACAACAAGTTTTTCAATTTATATCTGCAAGATTTTCGTCTTTAAAGAGTTTAAAGGACCTAAATGCTGAATGGAGAAAGAGGAAGAGGGACGAGGTCTCGATCTGGATCATTCGACAGCGATCATGAGTCGCTAAAATAATGTTCGCGAAAGCGCGTTCGACTCACTTTCACAATAGCGACGCCAAGAGGTTTGACGAGGTGAAAAAAACCGAGTACTGCACGCGCTTTTACTCAAACTTTTTTAATCGGGCGCCTACTGCCAAACGAGGAAATGGAGAAGGGACCCTGTTTACCGCATGCCTACTGTTATATCCCTCTCAACTATAGTAGAGCTATTAGGAAATACCGGTCACCGGGTGTTCCGTACGACGACCGCTATTGTTTAACGGTTTATGTGTCTTAAAAGTTCAGAATAGATGGGAAAACTATGAGCATTCGATAGAAACAAAGGATTTCGATTAAGACGTATTTCTTCCGAGAGGAGTGACTCAAATAGGCTTTAAACAGTTTAGTACATTTTGAAAACATACACGGAGAAAAATGGATATTCAAACTTAATATCTAGATAGACAAAAAAATATATTCATCCTAAATATCTAGATATTCATCCTCAATATCCAGATATTCATCCTCTTGAGTATCTTAGATAGCTGTCATATATACTCAATATCTTAGATACTTAATCACGCTATTTGAGTATCTAGATATTGAAGCTGAATATCCAGATACTTAATTTGAGTATCTTTAGATGGCTGTCCCATAGTTCAGTATCCAAGATATTGAGTTTGAATATCCATTTTTCTCCGTGTAGACTAAATTCCAAAACACTATACCAA